>CAIGRN010153222.1:0-27500 GCA_903798345.1 Fraxinus anomala
GAAGACTGAATGTGTTCTTGCTCTAAAGAAGTTTATACGAAAATTTAATGAAAACGGACCTGAAATTTTAAGAGTCCAAAATAGTTGCATCATCTTTCTCTGAGATTGGGATGACTTTCACTTCTTCTAATTGTTGGAATTGGTTAAGTATAAAACCAGGGTAATGTGACATTTGTTTCAATTTCAATCAAATATTCGGATAAATAAATAGACCAATTTGTTCTACTCGTCGAGTAAATCGTTATGGTATATTTGAAAAAAAAAATCTAGTTTCGGATAAATGAAAAATTGTGGTCCGAAATTGGAAGAAAATAGAGGAAAATTAGTTGGAAAATTATCCAACTCCTCTGTCGCCTAGCGCTTGAGTGACTTCCTAGGGGACAGTCGAGCGACATAGTCTCTATTTTTTACGATCGAACGATACAAGGGCGACAGGTGAGCGATAGTAAAGCTGCGACCCTTGGCAAATATTGCATAGTTTTGAGGCACGTTTCTTCATTCACAACATCTTCTCATCTACGAATAAGACCCTTAGGACGTCCATTACTTTATACCAATGATATACAATCATAGCATAACATTAAATTCATATTTTTCTAGGCAAAACTCTACATAAATATCTGTTTTCCATTTCATTCTATAAGGAGTGCAAAAACTAATTTTCGGTTCGTTGTTCTTGTGTTTTGAAGTGCTACAAATATAAAAACACAATCGTTGTATTTTAGGAGTTGATTGTCATTATTCATAGGCACTGTTGTGGGGCAAAATCGACTTAAAGGCAAAGAGTTCTACTCTTACTTCGACTTTGCATCCATTTCACTTGGTGTTACTTTATCATTATTTTTCTTTAGTGTTTTACTATTCATTTCCTTGTCGTTACTCTGTTCAATTTTTAGTAAGGTTGGTAAGTTTGATTTTTGGTTTTAAAGTCATCACTAAAATCCATTACTCATCAACAATCTTTAGTCGATTTTTTGAGTGATAACTTTATTCTTTCATTTTATTCGATTAAACTGATTTTACTTTAGTTTAACTTTCTCTACTCTTTCTTGGATTTTGATTTTTGGTTTATCTTCTGTTTGTGTAAACAGAAATGAGTACAGTTAACAATACCGATATATCTTCGAATGATACTTCGAATATGGGAACTTCGAAATGAGTTTTACCTAACTTTGTTCCTATCGCTGTGAGTCCTTCGGTTGCGGTTGTCTTTCCTACCGTTCATACAATTTCCATTCTACATGGAGAGAAATGAAAGAAGTTCTGTGGGGGTTGAGTTCAAGAGATGGCAATCGAAAATGTTGTTCTATCTCACAACCCAAAATCTGACAAAAATTTTTAAGGAAAATGCTTCCGCTGTGCAAGAAGGAAAAATAATAGGGCATAATTGATAGCATTGGATGTTTGAAAACATTCAGATTTCTTATACAAAAATTACATACTAAATGGAAGGGGCGAATAAAGAATAAGCGTGTACTGTCATAAATATTTTATGTGGCAGTGCAATGGACGATAGAGCTTTTGGGTTAGGTTGAAGAAGCACAACCACTCATTTAACTCGTAACATAGTCAAATAATAATAATAATAATAATAATAATAATAATAATAATAATAATAATGATGAGAAATGATTTATTTCCAACTGTAAATTGGTATATTTTTTTTAAACTGTAAAATTTATAATTTAATAAAATTAATTTTTTAATTAAAAAAATATTTTGATTCGGTTTTGTCCAATTTTTAAAATTAAAACTTAATCTAAACCATTTTAAAACTATTTGGTTTAATTTGAAGGAAAAAAATGCAGATCCACGATGACCAAAACAAAAAGTTTCAAACCAATAGGTTCGATTCAATTTGCGATTCCGCAATTTTTTATAGCCCTAATTTCAATACCTAAACCAAAATCATTGTTGGCTATCCTTAGATATGAATGTTTTATTTATTCCCATTTATTACTATGATTTTTATGGACAAAACCTCGTTAGTATCCCCACCACTATTACATTCAACTATTGTTAACTAGTATTTTTATTTTTTTAACCAAATCCTTTTTTAAAATTCACTTTTATAGATGTCAAAATAAGTAATTTGTTTATTTTGACCAACAAATATTTATTTAGTCCATATTTGTCTCACGTTATTTAAATTTTTTTTTATACATACTCATTTTTAATTACACATTTACGTAATAAAGTATTTTACACATAAATCAAAAGAAAAAAAAATGTACATTTTAATTACACATTCTCCAAAAATTTATTATTCAAAATAATATTTTAAAAAAAAAAAAAAAAGCCATCTAATGGACTTATTTTAAATTTATACTTGTACAAATAAACTTTTTTATCCTACCCAAACATTCTCTTAGTCCCAATCCCAAACTTAAATGATCCCATTCAAAATCCCTCAGATCATATAGGCTATAACACTGCCTTCTCCTCTCGCCTCTCCCTCCACCCAGGACCACAGCAGTCTACTCCAAGAACCACAGTCCTCTTTTCTGCTCTATTTAAGTGAATGTAAGTGGGTTTTTTGTTTTGTTTATTTTGTTCAATTTCAATGTGTATATTACCATGTTCCTTATAAGGGTTTTATNGGACCACAGCAGTCTACTCCAAGAAGCACAGTCCTCTTTTCTGCTCTATTTAAGTGAATGTAAGTGGGTTTTTTGTTTTGTTTATTTTGTTCAATTTCAATGTGTATATTACCATGTTCCTTATAAGGGTTTTATTGTTGAATTTTTTTTTAGTTTACAAAGGTGTTGAAATTAAAATGTTGTATTTAATTTTTGAATGTGTTTTTTTTTTTTTATTAACACGGTTAGGGTTTTAAATTAGGGCTTAGAGTTTTTATTTAAAAGATTAAGGTTTTGAATCTAGGAATTCGATTAGGCTTAGAGTCGTGCAGAAAACAGAGGCTGAAGAGGGAATTTATAGGTGTTTTCAAGTAACATTTGTGCCATTCCAACTCTAAATTCAGCATTTGATCACTGCAATTTATTAAATTTATCTGTGTTCGATGATTTGGAATATTTAATTTTAATACTAATCACATGATGAAAAGTTGCAGTCTTTCGCGATTGTCCTTTTTAATTAGATCTCTCTCCCATATTTTTAAAGCTTTCAGCATCTACAAATTAGATCAGGTTAATGATTTTGAATGTACAAATTAGATTGGGTTTTAAAGTTTTGAAAATTCACTGCGAATATAGATGTTAATTCTATTATACATGAATTTTTATGCTATAAAAGATTTTGGAGCACTAGATGATGTCATGTTATGACATTTTTTAGTTATATATAAATTTTACTCTTACATTGACTTCTTAAAATTTCAGCCTCTCGATGTAATTTCCTGCCTCAGCCCTGCATTTATCCATGGCAAGGTTTCAAGAAGTTATACTGAAACTTGCAGAAACTCATCCAAATGCACCCTTAACGGCTGCCAGCAAGAGCGTTCTTGAAGGCCGCTTGAACCAGTTGCTATCCCAGTCACCAGATCACCCTCCTTATGCTGCGGTAACCATTTATTTGTGTATGTTATGGTTATGTTGATATAATGTGGGTAAGATTGTCCATATTTCAATTATGTTTGAAATCTTGGTATAGAGATTTGTGGGTTTTTGGTAAAAGAAGGTTTTTTGTTTATAAAATTGGTCTACATTGTGAAATTTGCACAATCTTTATGTAAATATGTGTGGGTATATGTGTGGGTATATGGGTATATGAGTATTGTTTTATATTTCATTTATGTCCGGCCCTGTGTGTTTGAAATCTTGAGTTGGATTTCATGGGTCTTTGGAAAAAATGGAATTTAATTTATTACATTGTAAAATTGGTGCTCCATACATATAAAATTAGGATCATTACATGTTTATCCATGTCCATTTGTTGATCTTTGTATTATGTTTTGAAAGGATGCTAGTGTGTCAAGACTGACTTCCTAGGTAGAATTTTCCAGTTTGGATGTTGATGCATTATAACTTGTTATCAAGAACTTCAAGATTCTATCTTGGTGATTTTGTGACTGAAAAATATAGGGTTTTTGGTTAAAAGATTTTACTTTAACTATTGGATTGGATAGACAAATTGACTGGGGTTCTTGTTCAGTTGAAGATGTAGAAGATTTCTGGTAGCTTTCTTTGTCACACCACATTTACATGTATGTGCACGTGAGTGGATTTATTTTTCATGTTATGTTTGCTTTGATTATTGATATAATGTGTGTAAGATTGATGGATCAATGTATGTTTGAAATTTTGTCACTGGGATTTATGGGTGTACAGTGAAAGGTTTTATGTTTATAAAATTAGTCTACAATGTAAATTTTGCAAAATCTATTAGTTCATCTGTGTTTGAGTGTCAGTTTTATTTCTTGCGTGCCTAATCATGCGTGCTTGAAATCTTAAGTTGGATTCGATGAATCTTTGGCAAAAATGGTATTAAATTATCATGTTGTAGAATAATTGTTTTGTACATATAATATTAGGATCTTTATACGTTTATTCATGTCCATATGCTGATCCATGTATTCTATATTTCCATGGTGTGCTAGTGTGTCAAGATTAACTTGGTAGGATTTTTTGCTTCGGGTGTTGATATATTATAATTTGTTGTCAAGAACCTCAGAATTCTATCTTGATGATTTTGTTACTGAAAAATGTATCGTTTTGTCGAGAAATGAAAAAGAAGGAAAAAACCATATGTACAGAAAAATGATTCACATAACTGTTCCAGATGCTGCATTGGCAGCTTTTGATTGGATCTTTTTTTTTGTGTGTTTTTTGCCACAAACAAATGAAAAATCTCCAAGTGTATATCTGTAAATATTCTGTAAACTAAATTATGTACACCTAGCATTGTCCGAAAAAGTATGTGTAGCTGAGCATTGGAAGTTTATTATCATGCGCAATTTCTCTTTGACAAATTTGCCTAGGTTCCTTAACTGTTGTCTGCGGTACAAGAGAATGATACCTTATTTCACAAATTCAATGTATTGTATTGCATTCAATTCAAATGTGTATAATTGTCTACTGTCGACTGTTGTCTTAAGAGTTAATTGCAGGTTCTGTGATTATTTTTTGATTGGGTTAAGGTATGATGATCATCCTGGGTCCAGTTCGCCACCTCTGGTCTTCAATGCATTTTATTACATCATTGTGCATAAATTATCTACTCATATCTATCTGTTAAATATAGTTTTTTCCATCTATTTTGTTCCCTAATTTCTATCAATTCCAGATGTGGTGTGTTTTGTTGACTTTTGGTTTTTAACTCTCGCCTTTCTTCTTTTTTCAGATGATAGAACGGGCACTTCAGGAGTTGAATGAGAAATTGGGTTCTAGCGAGGACTCCATCTTAAAGTTTATCAAAAAAGAATATGATAATTTGCCATGGGCGCATTCGACATTACTAAAACATCATCTTGGAAAACTTTGTGAATCTGGGGATATTGCGACTCGTGGCCAGAGATATATGCTTCCTGGGGCAATTCCAAGTCTGAATTCAAGCACAGGACATAAGAGGAAGGAAAGAAAGAAGAAATGGAGACTAAACTGGGACTGGCAGAGGGGATGATAGAAGCCGCATAAGAAACACGAGTCTAAGCAAAAAAATCAGCAAAAAGGAGATCAATATGAAATGTCTGAAGACCACAAGGAATCTGAAGGCCTAGAAAATCATGCAAGTGAAAATGCAATATATCATGAAGAGAAGCCAAAATATAACATTAGAAAAAGTAAAGATGGTTTTGATCCTAAACTTTTATCCACTGAGCTTCCCAGTAGGATGGATTTCGGTGAACGCAAGTATTTGGAGGGGAATCCGCAGCAGCAAGGAGACAAAGCTGAAGATAGTTGCCCCAAACTTTCGAGTCAGAAGCCTCCTGGTTTCAAGTTAGCGAGTATTGAGCCTCTCAGTAGGATGGAAGTTGATGAAAACAAATATTTGAAGGCGGCAAAACAGCAGCAACAAGAAGGGGACGTAGCCGAACACAACTACCCTGAACTTTTAAGTCAGACGCCACCTGGTTTCAAGTCAATAAGAGTTGAGCCTACCAGTAGGATGGAATTTGATGAAAACAAATATTTAGAGGCGACAAAACCACAGCAGCAAGAAGGGTACAAAGACGATGATAACTTCCCCGAATTTTCAAGTCAGAGGCCTCCTGACAAGTCAATAAGAATCGAGAACTCATTGCATTTCGGGATCTGCTCTAAGGATGAATTTAGTGCCCAAGAATGCCTCATTGTAATGAAAAAGTTGCACTTATTGGCCCTTAGAAAGCTTGATTCTGCTGAAGTGACGTTGAAACTGACTAATAAGGAGCAGCTGATGGAGCATCCAGTTACTCAAGAGCCTGTGATACTTGGACAACTAAAAGACAAGTCGGTTGGGCCTAGAGGGCTGGAACTCGTGAGTACCAAAGAGTTTTGTCAATCATTGCGTAACTGAAGGCTACCGGAACCTAAAGCAGCAGCAGCAACTATGCGTGATATGGAATTGTTGGCTTTCTCCAAATCGGAGGATCAGCATTCGCCAGAGCTAAAGCTTTCAAACCTGGAAAGTCTTCGGGGTCAACACAAGACACCCAAGAACTCGACTGTAGTCAGAGATCAGCGAGCAAAGCTCCGTAGTAATAGAAAGCAGCATGAACGTGAACAAGTAAATCTTTCAAAATCAGATGGAAAGGTAGTAGGAGTCATTTGTTAATGAGACCTACCGGCTGGGAACTAAGAAACGTGGTAGGAGAAGAGGGAAGACAATGTCCTAGCAAGAAGAAATTATTGCATAAGAAGTTGTGGAATTGGCATTATGAATAAGCAACAAGAAGCACTAAATAATGCTAGGCTTAAAAATAAAAGTAGATAGTGATTTATTTTGATTAATTTCTTATATTTTTTCCCATAATTAGTAGTATTATTTTAGAAAATTCCATGAGGAGCTAACAAAATATCTGATGTCACAAGTTGACACGGAGTAATCTATTATTTAATTGCAGCATTCATTTTACAAATTAAAATATAGTGACCAACGTGATAATTAGCTTAAAGTTTGTGTTCAAAATTAAATCTCGATTGAATTTTGGTGAGCTAAGTAAACTATATTTTTAAAGAAGAAATGCGGTGATGACGATGACGATGATGATAAATGTATTGTATTTCGACATGAATGGAAGGAGTCTTTTTTTTTTTTTTCCCTCGCTTCTAGACATATTTTAAGTAGGATTCGGTTCCATTTTATTATTAAATTCCAACAAATTTTCACCTTAGCTACTGAGTTTTTAAGTGGGTTAACCATCTCGCACAATTTAGACTTTCGCCTCATTCTCTATACCTGATGCTGAGCAAGAAGCAAGACTGCAAGAGCATAAAAGATTGTTTGAGATGCTTCTCTTCTTCTCGTTGAGACCTATTTATAGAATTTTTTTTTGAAATTTTGGAGCCAATTAGGTTTTTTTTTTTTTGTCAAATAACAAGTGAACATTTACCCACGTGTAGTTTCTGCCAAATCCCAAAGGGAATCATCATCGCGATCATGATAGATAATGGTGAAAAGCCATCAAAATTCAGATGCCTCTCAACTATTTGAAGCCTATCAAAGCGAGTTTAACCTAAATTTTTATCTCGTGTTTGTGGGGGCATAGTATATGTAATGCTGCGATAAGGCTCACGCGAATGCACCGAGTTATGGATTATTACCTTTTTCTTGTCCTTTTGCGTGTTGTTGAAGGGTGAGGTTCCCAAAATTTATCTTTTTTCTGTTCCCTATTTTATTTTATTTTGTGAACGTCATAAATTTGACTTAATTGAGGCACCGATTGTGACGTTGATACCTGTATCTTTCTGAGAAAAAAAAAAAATTATTTATGGGTGCAGAGAAGGTTGACATATTCAATTTGACTGTTTCAGCGTTTTTAAGCATATCATAAATTCTTTAATTTATTTTAACTCTCTGTCTTTTTGAATTTTAATGGGGTCTTTTGAATAGGTACTGTAATGGTGTTATAAGTATTTTTCCTGTTCCAATCAGTTAATTGATGCTACCGTTCTTCTGCCAACTTGTGGAAAGGAATATCTCAGAACCATTTCAGCTTCGCGGCAATTTTTTCGAATGATTCAGGTTTGGTTTATTATTTCACTAATTAATTAATGCTTTCTAGTCTCATATTTATCTATACTAGATGATGAAATTCAGTTTGTTTCATTTCTCTGATATCATTGATGAATTCTTGTGATTTCAGTTCAAGTCATAGTTCTTGTGTTCTTGCATATGAATAGTAGGTTTTATTTTTGGATTTTTATTTTCAGATCCATTTATATGAGATTTCCCTTATGAGTTGCTTTAGTTTTTGCACATTGCTGCCTTTGAGAATTTTATTGGTTGGTTGGTGTCGTTCTCATGCTCAATCAAGTCCTGATTAGGAAAATCCTTGATCAATTCGACAAATCTAGACAGGAATTTATCAATTTGAAAATTAATTGAGTTCAGTCATGCTGGCTGGGTATTTTTTCACCTGATCTAAGCAATGCTACAATTTACTACAGTTGATTTCCTAATGCTGTACAGGAAATCGTATTTTTTTCGTAGTTTCGGGTACAATCGCTGTTTTCTGCTATTATTTAATCAAACAAGTAAATCACGTTGAATTTGTTTTGCCCAATCCTCCCTTGCTGCTTGTCTCCAGTAGATGTATGTGCTTAGATTCTCTACTGCTGGATCTTTTGTTTGATTATATAGGCATTACCTACTTGTTTAAGACTTGGTCATATATATGCAAGTTATTATTTATCTGGGGAGGGAATTCGTTGACCTGGATTTGTAATCAAAAGTGCTTCTTATTATGTTAATACTCCTTTCTCATTTCTATTCTCTGACCATCTGCTCTTTATTGACTTCACTTTGCCAACTGGAGTATACAATTGAATGTTTTGGCTTATATTTTATTCGAATGTTTACCTCATGGAGGATAATATTGTCCACGTGTACTCTTCTGCTTTGATTTATGTTGTCTAGATATTACTATCTAAATTTTGTTCATTGTCATTAGGACAGTTTGTGGCAATAATAGGCGTTCAAACTTAGATGTTGTTCGTTACTTTGTGCGCATAAGTTGATCCTTTTAGCATGTGTGCCTATTTGATAATAATTTATTTTCTCTCAAAAATTCTTGTGCATTTTGTTTCAAGGTTCTGTAATAACTAATTCTGCACCGCACCGTCTTATGAGTACTCCCTGTATGATTGCAACTGAATAAGAACCTTAAAACTGGGAAACTAATATAGCATGTGAAGGAACCTCTTTTGCGTCCTCTCTTGTTAACAACCTTTTTTCTTTGTTTCTAAATTCTTTGTTTCTAAAATTTAAACATTCTATTTAGTTCACTGTTTGCGCTCGGCAGTATATGTAGCTACAAAGTTTATGTGATTTTGATTATTCTCTTCCTTCCAATACTTGGGTGTGTCGTAAAGTGGAAATACTGATACTTCTGTTTTATATGTTAGAACATGTCTTTCGAGGAATTTTTTACTGAATATAGTGAAGCTAATTTGTATGAAATCCAAGAGGTTGTTGGCAAGGGAAGTTATGGTGTTGTGGCTGCTGCAGTTGATACACACACAGGAGAAAAGGTAGCTATAAAAAAGATTGACAATGTTTTTGAGCATGTTTCGGAAGCCATTCGCATTCTTAGAGAAATCAAGCTCCTCCGGTTACTTCGGCACCCAGATATTGTAGAAATAAAGCATATAATGTTGCCTTCATGTCGGAGAGAATTCAAGGATATATATGTTGTTTTTGAATTGATGGAAACAGACCTTCATCACGTACTCAAGACAAATGATGATCTTACTCCTGGGCATCATCAGTTTTTTCTGTATCAGCTGCTTCGAGCTTTGAAATATATACATTCAGGTCGGACTTTTCTTTTACAGCTTTTATAAATTCCTAATTCTTTGCTCTTTCACGGTCTAAATGATACTTCGAATTTTCTTGCTGCAGCAAATGTGTTCCACCGTGATTTGAAACCCAAAAACATCCTTGCTAATGCAGACTGCAAGTTGAAGATATGCGATTTCGGACTAGCTCGTGCATCATTTGGTGATGCCCCATCTGCTGTGTTCTGGACTGTATGTGATTTATACAATGATATTAGGAAGGATAAAGCACTCTTAACTGCTTTACATGTTTCGTTTATTTTTTCTTGGTCTGACACCGAATAGTGGCCATTATTGTTCATTTTTCTTTTCCATTTATTGTTCATTTAAATTCTTACTCAAAATGTCCATTATTTATAGGATTATGTGGCAACTCGATGGTACCGTGCTCCTGAACTTTGCGGTTCCTTTTTCTCCAAAGTAAGTATCTATATCGTGCAGTAACAGTTTTGACATAGATGTGGGAGCTTGTCCATTGCGTCGCTCATATATATGTTGTTAAATCAGCTTTTCTGAGATTTTGAAGTTGATGCTTCTGATTAAATCCAACTCTTGCTGTATCCACTTTTGCTTGTCTTGCTTTATTTGTACTAGTGCTCTTGTTAAAATTCATCTTAAAATTACCCAATAAGTTAGTTGATTATTATGTTGCAAAGCGGTGTTGTCTTGCGTCTCTCATGCTTTTTTGGTTACTTGACAAATCATTGTGTAGCTTTTAATATTTCAAACCCTTTAAATGCAATTTCCATTTGATACTTGAATAATGTTAATTAGCTAATTAGATACTTATATAGTACCTGTGGTGCATATTTTGTAGCCAATAATGCTTTTTATTTATTTTTTATTTTTTTATTTTATGTGATGGAGAATATGTGGTTGAGAAAGAAGGAAAAGTTATTGATGTGATGAAAATATTATTTTATTGAAGAATGTGTGGTTGAAAATGAGTAAAAGAATGAGAATGAAAAAAATAATGTGGCTCGAACAAGGGCATAATATTACTTTAGATTTAATTAGAACTTGAAAGATACTACTTTGCTAATTAGATACTTTTCCCCTTACATGTTTTCCAATCCTTGTTCAAGTCTTTGTTCACGGAAGTTTCAATTAGGATACAGTCTGGGAAAGTTTATTTTTTATCACTGAAATTATCATAGTCAAGTTGCACATTTGTGAATTATAAAAATATCTGCTGGTGAGGTTCTGAATACACATTCTTTTAAATTTGTGATTTCTAACTTTAAAAGATTTCTATTTGTGGGAGATTGTGTTCTGTCAGAATTACGTGAATTAACTTTTTCTTAAATGGGTTTTTTGGAATGGACAAGTTTCCTTGCATTTGTTTCTGAAATAATCTCCATACATTCAAGAATCAATAATCTCCAAACATTCAAGAATGGACAAGTTTCCTTGCATATGGTTCAACCATATAGGAATCAATTTTTTTATAAACTATTTTGTTCATTTGATTATACAATTGTCCATCGGATATTCTAAGATTTAGTTTCTTTTGCAGTATACTCCTGCTATTGATATCTGGAGCATAGGATGTATATTTGCAGAAATTCTCATCGGCAAACCTTTGTTTCCTGGGAAGAATGTGGTCCACGAATTGGATCTCATAACTGAACTTCTCGGTTCACCTTCTTCTGAATGCCTTTCCAGAGTTAGTTCCTTATTTAATTAGTTAGTTATCTTTGAGAAGATTCTGGTCACATTATTATTTTTCTAAAAAATTTTATCCCATGATAATAGCAGCAGATTATTTCAGAACGTATGTGATAAACGAAGCTTTTTATTTGACAATTTGAACTTTTTTTCTATCTACAGATCCGAAATGAGAAGGCACGAAAATACTTAAGTAACATGAAAAAGAAAGCACCTGTTCCTCTCGCACAAAAGTTTCCAAATGTTGATCCACTGGCTCTTCGTTTACTTGAGCGTTTGATAGCATTTGATCCCAAAGATCGTCCATCTGCTGAAGAGGTGAGATTTAGTAAACCAAATATGTTGTTTCGCATTTCCTTTAGTTGACAAATGCAATATCAGTATTTAGGATATCTTCATTGATAATATAAATTATTTCTAACTGCAGGCATTGGCAGATCCATATTTTTATGGTTTGGCAAATGTCGAAGATGAACCATCAACTCAACCAATTTCAAAATTTGAGTTCGAATTTGAAAGGAGAAATTTAACAAAAGATGATGTAAGAGAGCTAATCTACAGGGAGGTATGAACATTGCAAGTGATCTTTTGTCAAATATAGTATCTCTGTGTTAGCTGTTAGCTATTACTTACATTGTATCTTAACGAAGCAAACAGATCTTGGAGTATCATCCCCAGATGCTCCAGGAATACCTCCGTGGCGTGGATCAGACTCACTTTATGTATCCAAGGTTTGACAATCAAAAGAATTATTTTCAACTTCTATTTTGATACAAAACATTTCTGAGACATTGCTTCATCAAGTACAACTTAAATTTTATGTTCCCATTTTCTACTGTATCCATTTATAACTAATCATTTTATCATTTTTACTAATTCTCCAATACTTTTTCGATCCAAGCTCCTAATCACTCTGATCTTTGTTTTTGTATACTTCCACTGATCTATCTTTAAATGATTTTCTAATGATTGAGATTGGCTTCTTTCTTTGGATTTTGGGTATTTGACTCTTGGGTGGATGGGATTGGTAGCTGGGAGCATCACTTCTCAAGGCAGAATCTGCAATTTAGTTCTTGTTTGGATTGCATTACAAGTTAATGACATTATAATGTGATAGAAATTAGTATTTGATAAGTGGGTAGTAGTTGTGGGTCCTACAAAATGTGTGGTTAAAATTAAAGTTTGGCTTTGACCTTTAAATTTAATGTAATTATTATCAATCCAAACAAGCACTTAATTATGAAGAAAAAAGGGAGAAGAATCATTGGGTCCAAACATGTTCACTGTTCAGCGTTGATATATTTACCTGATATTTGGGCCAAAGTGTTTCTTAGAGTACTAGAGACTATTATATGAATGCTGCACAGTGCCCCACTTCAAATGAAGATACTATGACATCCATATGAATCAACAAAAGCATCTTCAGTAGTTTAATTTTTTTACAGCTGGTAGTTCTTGCCAACATTCCGTGAAGGATGGTAGTTATCATGTCATTTTACTTTTAAAGAAACTAGCTGAGAAATCAAATATTGTGTAGTGTCATTATATTGAGGATGAGATGAACATTCTATATGGCAGTTGACTTTAATGTTGTGCTTCAGTTTACACTTACTCTTTCGTATTAAATTTGGCGGCAATCCAATGAGTTTTGCTTGTTTCAATATGTGGTCTATAACATTATGCTGTGTTATCATCTAAGGGACTGCAGATTATTATGGCTTGCTAAAAAAAATCGACTTATATTATTTCAGTGGAGTTGATCAATTTAAGCAAAAATTTGTCCAACTTGAGGAGCATTCTGGTAAAGTAGAAAGAGTTCCACTTCGAAGGCGTTATGCCTCCTTGCCCAGGTAAGGTGTTTTAAATATTTCTGGCGAACATTTGGTCCAAGTTTCTCATCACATCAATAGCCTAATATCTTCATCATCTTACAAGCAGAGAACGAGTCTATGCACCCATCGATGAGGACACCGAGCAGAATAATAACTCTAAAAGTCAAACTGTGGTTGCTATTCCGCGCCCATGTCTTCTTAGCCCCTCAAAATTACCAGAGATGAAAGGATTAGAAGTTTCCAATACTAGTGTAAAGGCTACGCAAAATGGATGGAGGAAATCATGCTGCAGTGCTCGTTGCTTGTTAAGAAGTTCTAGCATTAGTGCTTCCACATGTGTTGGTGTAGACAGCAGGGATTATGAGGTAAGTGTGTCTATTGTTAGTTAACATGTATATGTGTCGGTAGAAGCAATATAATGTGATTGAGCCAAGTAAAATCCTGTTCTTTTTGGCTAAGAAGAGAAAATTTTGGTTTTGATAACAGAGAGCCTGATTAATATTCCCCTTGTACGTTGTTGCTTCCTCTGTGGTGAGTAGGTGTAATAGTAAGGAAGACGAGTTGTACTTTTCCGTATTTAACGTCTTTAATTTCTTAAATTCAATAATTTGCAAACAGGGAATATAATGTGTTGAGGAGAAGAATTCCACTTGCTTTGCCCACTTATCTGCATTTCCTGGAGGACAGCTTCCTGGAAGGATGATAATGGGGTCAATGCAAGGTTAAATCTATCTGCTTTTATATGTTAAATTACTGATTTATCGACATATAAATTGGTGACTCTATTTCCCTTACGAAAAATGCTGATTGTGTTGATATTTGATACTGTGAACTGTACAGAGTTGTTATCTGATTAATTTGATGTCTATTATGCCTATTTCCTTTTTGTAGTATTTATTATGTTATTGCCAATTAGATTTAATTGACAAGTATGGATTGGAAGCTTGGTGTATAATTTTTGTGAAGATTTGGATGAAAGCAAGTTATATTAATTTGTCTGTTTTTCAATTATTATCCAAAACCAAGTGATTCTCTTCCCCAACAATTCCTCTGTGCCACAAAATTATGCAAGGAAGTTGATCCTAGACAATTGTAGAAATTATTTATCTTAAAAGTTACTTATTTCTTCATAAGTAATATTTTTAAGCTAGCTATACATCAACAAGTCATGGTTCAAGATGATCTTAGACCAAAGAAAAAATTCTGTCAAAAATTGTTTAGCGAAAAATGCATCATTTTCTCATTATATAAGGCAAAACATGTTTTGACATAGACCTTTAAGCTAGAAAAATTGATTAGTCACATTCCTAGAAGGATAAGAGAATAGGCAAGAAGACGGACTTAGTTAGCTCTCCTCAGGTTAAAAAGAAGGGCAGCTTGACGAAGGCAGAAGTATAGGGGGCTGCTCTTGATTACATTAATTTGCTGAGGTTGCAACTTACTGCAGCATATTCAGATGGACCAGAACAGTAACATTTTTGAACTTTTCTTTATCTATATAGTGAGTTTTGAAAAAAAAAATATTTATACTATATACAGGAGGTATTCTGCCTCTTCAACATATTTTCGTCCTCCCATTGTGATAATTCTGACTCCTTCACTGCCGATGAGTAAACACAAGAAAATTAGTTGCTACTCAAAAGTCTTGAACTCATTGGCCTCATTCTTATGCACATCGAGTAAGGATGAAAATGCAAAAACTCCAAAAGCCGAAGGGCTTTATTCTCCTAGAGGCAGCAAAGCATTTCTCTAGCGTGCATAAAGTGCGATTAGACTGATACATGTAGCCATTCAAATAATTTCTCAACAATGCGGGGGGATGTTTTATGAAAATATAACAGTGCAGTGTAAAGTCGTTTTATGGCTCATCCCGACCCACAAGCCCTCCAGTGTTGGAGCATACGTCTTTGTTCACCTTATAATTCAAAAAATAATCTTTATTCAATGCCCATGTTTGGCACTGAAGGCTTTCATCGGAATTACAATCGTAAATCTTTTGGCCATTGGGTAGGGTTCATAGGGGAAATAGGCATATAATTGGATGATTGTATACTCTTTGAATAATGCTATTGGTAGTCTGCGAAATAATAGAATTAAACAGTTCAATTTTTATGAAAAGGAGGGGGGAGAGGGAGAAATGTGAGAGGTAATAAAGTGCCACATTATCAATATTTCATCGTTCTTTTTAAATGTGCAATTTCAAGTTCAACAAAGAAAATTTCATATTTGAATGTAAACGAACAAGCATTTCATTATATTTCTGTTGTTTTACACACAGGATTTAATTCGATACTAATTTTTATTTATTTTTAAATACTATGAATATAGTTATGGACTTCAAACATTATTTCAATATAGTTTACGAATTTCAAAAATTATGAAACGTGATTTTAGTAATAGAAAATGGCAATGTATCTAAAAATGAAGCGTGCTGTAGTTCAATTATGGCACTTCTATTATTCCTCGAAAATTTTCAGGCT
Source organism: Fraxinus anomala (assembly GCA_903798345.1). Taxonomy (NCBI): domain Eukaryota; kingdom Viridiplantae; phylum Streptophyta; class Magnoliopsida; order Lamiales; family Oleaceae; genus Fraxinus; species Fraxinus anomala. The sequence goes on from CAIGRN010153222.1 coordinate 15,919, forward strand.
CTCAGAGCTTCACCATGTAGCGTGAGCGTTTGTGTTCGTGTCGACTGTTAATAGTAGCATCCTTCAGCTAGCCACTCCCATCAAGTTGTCCATGGGAAGCAAGGTGTGCCGTGTATTGCTGCAATATTTACACAATAATAATTCAGAAACATGGCGAGTACTCTCTTCTGAAGTTAGATGTTATGAAATGGAATATTCTAAGACCAATTCTTCCATGAGTTGGTTAGAGGCTACCAGCCAGCAAAATAAGCAGCTTAAGAACCCAGTGTTAATCAAAACTCTCTTGAGAAGGACAGGTAATGTTAGTGTTCACCAAATTGGTTTAAAAGACCCTTTGTCAAGAACGAATACGAAAACTGAATCAGGAATTTCAAGGTCTCAAACTCAGTTTATAGGCACATTTACTCGAAGAAGAAAAAAAGGACAAAAACAGATGAGAGCTAGTGATTATCGTGCTTGAACTAGGAATTTTTATGCCAAGGTTCCCTTAGGCTGATCCTCTAATTGGTTGAACAGACATTATATCAAGTATATATATTGTTTTCATATTATCATATTCACCTATTGCATGATTGTGTACTTGAAAATCACTTGTAAAAAGCCGGTTAAGTATTAACTAGCAGGCAAAACTTTCAGTTCAAAGAATTAGTTCAATGTAAATCTTATTAACAGGCAGGAAGAAATACCAAGAAAGATTAGAAACAAGAGGATGATACATTACTCGTAACCAAAATAGTTAAACTCAATCCGGTCGAAGGCCACAAACAAATAAGATAACAATGTGATGCAGTTTTGCATCTTAATGAAGTAGATTGACAAGGAAAGCTGAAGTCGTTACTAATTATGCCCAACTACATTATATATATGGACACCAACTTTACTTCCAAATCTATTCAGGATACTGCAGTAAACTTGTTGATACCATCATTTCAACTATAGAAGCATAAAAGCTATAAAGCAAACTGTTTCCAGGACATATTGAGGTTTTTCCATACTACAATTTTAGGATTTCAGGTGGTGGAGTTACACACCATTTTACAGTCTCCTGACCACACTGAGATTAGGTTGATTCTCACTTCCTTTGTTAATATTTCAGGTCAGTATTAGTCACTGCATGAAAATATTTTTATGGACACTTGATTCACACAAAATTTGGGCATGAAATATGACTGCACGGTCAAACACAATGGGTATATTTTGTATTTACCATATACATGGTAACAAGCTCTTCCACTTTTCACAGTTGATTTGTATGATTGACCCACGAGATATGGACTGCAAATGGCACTTTTTGCAGAAAGAGAGAACAATCAAAGCAACCAAAATTGTGCATTTGCATGGGCTAATGCCTATGACAATCAATAGTCAAAACTTGCACACAACTAACGAAGAAATGTCAAAACTTTGGAATTCCCCTCTAATAATTATCATTTATAGTTTAAATTTGCATGAAATATTATTGAAGATTTGAAAAAATGTTCTTTCATCTTTCCACTCTGACCCTAATCTGTGTCTAAGTGATATCCGGTGTTTAAAATACTGCAGAAAAACTTTCGAATTTCCACAAATAATTAATGTTCACTCCATATCAAAATGAATGTTCTAGTCTATATTGCCTGCAATTTTTCATTTTAGAGTAGAAAAGATGTTCTTTCGACTTTCCACTTTGACCCTAATTTATGACAGAGAGAGATATCTGGAGCCTTGTATCACCTTTCTGAAGCAAGGAAATGGAGGATAAGTGGAGCTACGTATGTTGACAATGTATTTTTGGTAACACATTCTTGAAAAGAAAATGCGGAGAAATTGAAATTGGCTTCAAACAAATGGAAAAGAGGACAATTGATTAGAGATGGAGATACTTGTCGAACAAATATTCTCAAGGATTTGCCCAATGCCCTCTAATCTAAGGGGATGTAAATATATTACATTAACTGGTTGATCATTTTCAAATTGATCTTACCAAATATCCTCACTAAAACTGTATTATCATTTCTAATTCAAACATGTGACCATTCCAACCTTGTATTCACTTTTATCTACTTTAGAAACAGGGAGATGAAGTACCTCGTGGCTCATGTCACTTTGTATCATGCACTAGGAAGCAAAAATGGAGAGACACACAAATGATTCCAACTAATTCTCTACAACTCATATCCTGTAAAACTAGTAAAATTAGTTGGAGACGGAATCAATATTTATCATTGCGCTATTAAAATTAATTCCTGTGTCTAATTCATTACCAGATATTATTAACTAGTAAGAAATTAGTAACAATACCATGGATTGTATTCGCTAGTACAGATTTTGTTAGTGTTACCAAATTGAAATCAAAATTAAATAGCATGGTAGCAACAAAACTCAAACGAAGTAATGAAGGTATAGAATTATCATACAAGACATATGTGCAACATACAAACTAGAACAACCAAGTTTGGCCTCATCCACTCACAGCAAAGAAAAATTACTAAACAAAAATCAAATAGGAACACAAATGGTAAACAAATATAAAAAGCAAAAAGGCATATGGATTCGAAGTCAATTCTTAAAAGGTTCACCATTGTGTATCCCTACAAAATAATGATTTTACTACAATTATTCACATACAGAAAAGAAGGTTATAAGTACAGTACAAAAAAGTATAAACAAAACTACAAACCCGATCAGGTATCCCGCACCCAAGCATTATTTACAAAAGCCAATTAGATACCCCGTAGTGATTTGACATTAATACTATAGTCATCAAAATCAGCTAGATTCAAATCATACTATATCGACAGATTCAAATTTGCCACTAGTTACAATGGATCATTGACAGGCAAAATCACATTCTTGCAAACTCCATTTCAACTTTCAAATTGTTTTGACTTATCCAAATGCCTTTCAAGATATTGCTTAATGCCCCGGCTATTCAAAGAATGTGAAAAGGAGATGATTAAGCTCCAAAACAGTTTAATAAAACCTTGGGATCATGGAAGGTCATCATTTCTTAAAGTTTGTTATTTAAACTCTAATACCCTTGTGTTTCTATACAACCACCCAAATACGCTTCTATTTCCTCACATTTTTTTTTGTTTTGGGGGCACACAATAATTACTCCCTAAAACAATTAGGCTTTGAAAACAGAATGCCTATCAGTCTTCAAACTCACTCCATCCTGTGTTATTTGACACACCCAATTTTTGGAGGTCTCTCGTCAAAGATAACCACCTACTAATAAAATATACTTGAACCCCCATCAAAATTAATAGATAGACTTGAAAAAGAAAAAAAAAAGATGTCCACGCATTCAAACACATTAGAGAATGTGCAGCAGGAAGTGGAGGGGTAAATTTGAAATTTGAAATGTTTGTGGTTATAGTAGTAACGTAATTAAATACAAATGAAACAAAGCCATAGAATTTATGACACCTTATCTGTTATTGAAGTACAAATCACCACATCAACTCACAATTATGCACTATTTTATTTTATAAAATAGGGATGTGCTAACATTTGGAGTTGGTTCTCTCTATAACAACTTCATGATACAGAACTTCAAACCATTATAAGCTGTAGCATTATAGATAACCTTAATAAAGCTTTTAAAGTTTCGTGAAAATGAAATTTGCTCACCTAACATAAATAAATATCAGCATAAGATGCACAAAATAAAAAATGGGGCATGTATGTTATCAATAAACATCTCACCAACTTACCGAATGATATGCATATGGTGACTTCCCTTGGCGTTCAAAATGTTTTGCCATAATGCACCATTCAACGGGTCCCCACTCCTCTTGCTCGAAACAATTGCCAAGTGCAGCTTTATACAACTACCAAAAAGTCAAAATCTCAATTAACTAAATTTCAAACAAAAGTGATTAGCTAATGTAACCCATGTCAAAAAATACGAATTATGTGAATGTTCAACTAACCGCTTCAGTGTCAGTTAGAAGCTCGGTCCCAGCTGGATAAGATGCATAGAATTGGTCAGCCCTCGAGTATCCGGCTCTGGTCCTGCATTATCCATTAAAATTGATAGAAACAAAATTAAAACCTCGGTATTCCCGACAAAATCATATTAGATCTAAAGGAAAAACAATATCAAGTTTCACCTAAATTTCAACCCAACATTTAAATTTAAATTAATTTTGTTCATGATATAAAGTTCAATTTTTTAAAGTAAAAACCTGAAAGCCATATATTGTCTTAGGACAATGGCAGAACAATATGTTTTTTGAACGAGAATAATCTGGGTAACTATAAATCTAAACCCGTATGAGTTTCAGCAGAATCATTACCCAGCTACTACTTTATAACAAAAAGATTTAAAAACAGCAAAATGATCATAGCATAAACTAATAATATAAAATGAGTAAGCTGTATTCCTTTTTTAGAGTAAAAGAGCACCTAATAAACTTACGTGTTATTGGTGTAGGCGTAGCTGATGAGTGTGGCGAAACAGTAAAATCCTGCATAAGATACCATTCTTCGGAATTTCTGGATTTTCAGGATTTCATTCCAGCCCTCATATAGCATCCACATGTTGCAAGAAAAACGGCAGAATGATAAATGACTAATTTATAATTCCTCAAACAAAGAAAAGCAGGATTCATTCAAGCATTTCATCGAACATGTTATGTGCTGCGCTTTATCTACGAGAATTTAAAGGGTTTCGGGTTCGGTATATGCCTTTGCGTGTAATAGCTACGGGCAGAGAAGCAGTAAGCAATTAAGGTTGATTTGTATATGAAAATGTCGTCTCCAATTGAATGGTTGGTAGTATGCGTACTCTGAAGTCACTGAAGTGTGAACTGTTTTAGAAGGAAAAGACATGCACGAAACAACCCCTTGTGTTGTTTTATCCCATGCGTTTGAGGACGTGCTCCGGAGTTTCCGAGCAGCAATTACTTAGCGTTATTTTAAAGTATCGATTTTAAACATTTATGAATAAATTGATTTTGAGTTATTTTAATAATGATTTTTAAAAACGATTCAATATATGTTTTGAAGTTTATTGTTCATCGGTTTTAATTATTTTTTTTAAAGAATAAAATTATGTCACTTATAGTGAAATTTTCTGTTTACAATTTTTCATATGAATTTTTTTATTCATAATTGATATTTTGCTTTAATTTTTTTACATATAAGTTAATATTTACTTTAAAAAGTTAAATAAAGTTAAATATTTACTAAAAAATTTAAGTTAATATTTTTACTTAGAATTAAATTTTACAATTATAAATTAATTATGTACTTTTAAATAATTTTAGACATAAGTGATTTTTTTTACTTATAAGTAACTTTTATGTTTTATGAGTGAATTTTTTTATCTTATTAGTATTGTTTTTACTTTATAAATAATATTTTCGACAAAATTAATTTTCATCTTATAAGTAATATTTTACTCATAAGTAATTTTGTAATTATAATATATTTTTTCTGAATAAATATTTTTTTAGTTAATATATATTTATTTATAAGTTAGTTTTGAACCAAACATATTGCTTAGAAATATTTATTTTATGAAGGATAAAATTAGAATAAAATATTAGAAATGGGAAAAAACTACCAATTTGGTGGGTTTAGAGAGCCGCTCAAAATTACACTATACCATTTTTTGGTAATTTTTAAATCGTCCAAAATCGGTATACAAAAAAATTAACAAACACGGATTCTAACTCGTTATAAATGGTGGTACTCAAGATCGGTCAAAACACACAGAGAGAGAGAGAGAGAGAGAGAGAGAGAAAATTTAGGTGAAACTTGATATAAACTTGATATAAATTTAGGTGAAAATTTAGGCCATGTTTGATAGTCCCAAACTAAGGGCAGATTGCATTCAACTTTCAGAAAATTTCAAATCAGTCACTAGGACTTTTAACTTATCTCGATGAACTAAACTAAACTTCAATTTTAGTCAATGGTTGATGGTCATTTTTTTTTTCTTTCTAAAAATCAAATGTTTTGAATAGTGAATTTTAAATCTTTTAAATTTAAGTGCAAAATATTTTATTATTCGAATGTTCGATTAAAAATGAGTACGTAAAAAAAGAATTTTCAAATAAAGATCTTGTTACATGTATATAAAGGTTTAGATGAAGGATTATATAATGCTACATCATTTGTTAGTTTAAAACATAGTCAACTTTTTCATCAAATCTGTTTCCTCCACATCATTTTATTTAATTCTTTATGTACCATTTTTTATGTACAAGTAGTATAATCCTTTAAATAATGATTATCAAATTAGGGCTTATTTTATATTGATACATTTTGTCCCATATCGTCCTTAAATCTACGGGAATTGCTTAATTGCAACTATTACTTAGCCCATGTTCGACAACCATACTTAAAAAAATGTGATTAAAAATTAAAAAAAAATTTTATTTATATGTAGAATATTTTATTTTATGAATGTGTAATTGAAAATGAATTTATAGAAAAAAAAATTAAAAAGCATGATTATCAAACCAATACTTAGGGTATGTTTGAACCACATTATTTTGGAAGAATATATTTTGGAATAGTAGATTGATGGAGAATATGTGGTTAAAAAAGAAGGAAAAGTTATTAATGTGATGGAAAATATTGTTTTATTAAAAAATGTATAATTGAAAATGAGTAGAAAAATTAAAATTAAAAAAATAATATGATTCAAACGGAGGGCTTAACTAATCTTCCACGTAAGTTTGCGTGATACCTTATTTAAAAAATTCAGAATTTTGACATGTTTTTAAATTAGGCCTCTAATTGGGCTTCAGTCTCTTAAAAGGGAAAATTTCATTAATAAGGCATTAAATATGACATATTTCAAATATAAGAAATAATGTTTACTTTTTCAAAAAATTAGATATTAATTTAAATTTTATTTATTAAATAATTAATTAAAAAATATTTTATTAATTAAATATATTATTGTCACAATATTATATAATTTATGGTCACAGTTTATATATTAGTCACAATTACAAACGCCACAGTCACAAACAAAGTATTTTATAGGTCACAATTTATTTTTCAATGACAAATAAAATAAATTAATTGATCACATATTATTTTTTTGTTACAAATCAAATAATTTATGAATCACGACTTATTCATGGTCACAAAATACCAAAATTAATTTGTCACAAATTATTTTTAGGTCAATATTACCAATTATTGGTCACAACTAAACAAATTTTTAAGTCACACATTATTATTGATCACAATTATTTAATCGCATATTGTTTATTGGTCACACAAACCAATTTATTGGTCACAATTGACAAAACAATTTGTGACCACCACTATCTTACCACTGCCTCCAGTAACACCACCATCAACATCGCTACAACGATAATGATGACGCCAACGTCACCCCCAAATACCACCATGATGGCTGTCGATATCAACAACCAATGCCATAGCTTGTACCAATCACCACATCCTCAAATCCATTACTTTCAATGCCACCACCACCGTGACCACCACAACTACCACATGCACTCTCCACCACCGTCGAACACAATCGGTTGCACCCAACGTCTACACCAACTTTACCACTGTCGAACACTTCGACTGCACCACTACATCTCTACCACTATCGAACGTCGTCGCCTGCACCACCATCTCCACCACCGTAGAACACCATTACCCACACCACCATGACCATCCAAAAAAATTGACACACTCTCCCCAACACACACCACCACCGCCACCACTGCACACCACCACCGCCACCACTGCACACCACCACCCACAGCACAGCACAGCACAACACAACCACAACGCAAAACTACACCCACATCACACTACAATCGAACAACACAAAAAAACGTTGGCCACCAAAATCGAAAATTAAAATAAAAACAAATATATGATGGAACGAGAAGGAGGAACACATAGCAGTAGATGATGATCACGTAGCAACAATAGCAAATCACGCAGTGATGTCATTGGCGGCGCTATTCTACAATGGCTTCTAGTGACGACTTCGAGGGAATAAAGAGAGGACAGATAATAGAGATGATGAAAATAATTAAGATTTTGTGTTGGTGGTTGCGTATAAATTAGTTGGGATGAATTAAATATTTTATAATATAATTATTAATATTTAAAATATCATTTATAAACTGATTTTTGAAAAGAAAACTAGTAAATCTTAATTTTGAAATTTGAAGTTTAAAACTCTGGTCTACTGTAATTTCACTTTTCAAAAATTAATTTTCAATTACAAATTTTTCAAATAAAAAAAATTCTTACCTTTTAGCCAAGCATTCTCCCAAAGAAATCACTACGATAAAATCTATTTTTTTTTCAAAAAAAAATTGATAAAAATTTGTTAAATATGTGATTGTAAAGTTTATAAACGTGATAAATTTCATTAAATGTGTTATTAAAATTAATTAATGACTTTATCTCAACTTTTCATTATTTCAAAAAAGAACTTGACTCTTGTTTGATTCCATTTTTAAAAAAATATGTTTTCTCTCTCTTCTTTTTAATTATACATTTTTCAATAGAATAATATTATACACAAATTCAAAACTTTTGCTTATTTTTTAACTACACATTCACCATCAGTCTACTATTTAGTTCAAATCCTTTTTTTTATATGGAAAATGCTTCCAATGTGGCGGTTCAAATATTATTAAGGGTTAGCGATCCCTATTTCTTAGGCCATCTCCAAATATAGCACCAAAACATAAAAATGCACCAAATTATGAGGATTTTTTCTCAGTATATGTAGAATATTGAATATTCTATGGGTTTTGGGAGTGAAAGATAATGTGATTGAACAATTTATCACATAGTGGAATCTGTCTTTTATTCGGTTTTATGGCTCGAGATTTTTCTTTAGTTTTGAAAAAATTCATGTTATTCTTGTGTTCATGTTATTGTTATTATTCTTCATTTTTATTTCTATTTCTAAATATGTTTTCAAATGAGGGACCTTTTGTAATTGAGCCATCAGTTCCCTACTGTAACGTCACTTGCTTATTTCTCATAATTACCACGTCTATCTAGAGTACACGTTGTTTAATTAATATAATTATTGCTTCTTACTGAAATGTGCTCGGACTTCCTAAACGTTCTATGTGCTTATTAATTGAAGTTTAATTGTCTACAATTTTAACAAACTTAAATTTAATTATACAATATGGAATAGTTCTACATTTTTTATAAGTGTATTTGTGTGTAGTTTAAAAAAAAAAAAAATTGAAAAACATAATGGGTTTAAATAAGTCAATGAGATAAATGATGCCTTAAAATTAATTGACATAAATTATGCCTAATTAAATGTCATTAAGTAAAAAATTAAGATGTTTACCTAATAACGATTTACTGCTGTGAATTTCGAAGAATTGATGATAAGGTAGCAAATTTTTATATTATTTTACTTTTATTGTTTTTTATATGAATTGAAAAGTAATGATGACATTCTAATTTAAATATTAAAATAATGAACAGTGATTTTTATTGTGTACACTTGATCCGTTTTGTCACTATGTAAATTATGCATACAGGTCTCTATGTATGTATAGATATATACTACTGTGTGTGCATTATATGTATATGCCGTGTGTTTCTTTTATATGCACATATTCTTTTGTCTGTGTGTGCAGAGATGTGTGGGAATATATAAAAATGTTGTATTGTTATTATGTGTATGTTACATATAGCCCATCTGTGTGTGTATGCATATGTATATGTGTACATATTTAGGCTTGTGTCAATATAATTGTATCTGTATGTATTTATGTGATTGTATGCATTTAAGAAGAATTTCCAGGGAAAAAAAAAATTATTATTTAATAGTGTTTTATAAGGGATTTATTATTTTAATAGTTATAAAACTATTATTTTAATGGTCATTGAACGAATTAGTACCTATTTGAGTGACGATGTCTTTTAATAATGGATTCAACTTTAAAATTTGTATGAATCTTCACACTTTTATTTACACATAGAATTTGACAACAATAATAAGAATTTAATTAATTTAATATAGCAATGCTATAGTTCATATTTAAATAGTGAATTTTATCATGTTTCTAAATAAATGCTAATGAATTAGAAGTTTGGCGCGTTGACTTCGTGGTGACTAAAAATATCTCCACTTACTATTTGAAAGTAAATTGCTAGAACTTAAGGTAAGTAAACCTCCCAGTCTTCATGCACACGTTACATTATTAAATGTATAAATATGTTATCAAAATTTGTTATTATGTGATCTTGATATTTGATTTTTACGTTTTATGTTATTAATGATTCTTATGACATTCATACACATCAATGCATCTATGAGCATACATAAAATTTCAAGAAATAAAAGTTTTTAAATGTCAATGAGTCAATGAATATATATATATATATATATATATATATCCATGAATGTTTTGTCAGGAGGTGCATATCCATACTATGAAAGGTGAGTAACAAATGGGGCGTGGGGGACCAGTGCACCCGACCAATGTTCAATGTCTAATGATAGTGTTAATATTAACCACTTTATGGTACTACCGATAAGACTCGACCGAGTTCCAAATGATAATTGCTCACTGAGTTCTGATTGGCTATGCAATATACTAAATGAACTCACGACGTCAATGTTAAATTTTTAAGAAATGAAAGAAAGAGGATATATATTGAGAAATGTCTTTTCACTACATATGAAAAGAGGTAAAGTAGGGGCTGCACATGTGTCGTCATTTCCAATCGTAGTCAAAAATTTCATTTTTTAAAAAACAAATTCCATGAAATTTGTCGAAAATTCCTGCACCACCATTCCTAGCGTTGACTTCGTGGTGACTAAAAACATCTCCACTTACTATTTGAAAGTAAATTGCTAGAACTTAAGGTAAGTAAACCTCCCAGTCTTCATGCACACGTTACATTATTAAATGTAGAAATATGTTATCAAAATTTGTTATTATGTGATCTTGATATTTGATTTTTACGTTTTATGTTATTAGTGCTTCTTATGACATTCATACACATCAATGCATCTATGAGCATATATGAAATTTCAAGAAATAAAAGTTTTTAAATGTCAATGAGTCAATGAACGTTTATATATATATATATATATCCTGAATGTTTTGTCAGGAGGTGCATGTCCATACTATGAAAGGTGTGAGTAACAAATGAGGTGTGGGGGGCCAGTGCACCCGACCAATGTTCAATGTCCAACGATAGTATTAATATTAACCACTTTATGGTACTACCGGTAAGACTCGACCGAGTTCCAAATGATAATTGCTCACTGCGTTCTGATTGGCTATGCAATATACTAAATGAGCTCACGACGTCAATGTTAAATTTTTAAGAAATGAAATAAAGGGGATATATATTGAGAAATGTCTTTTCACTACATATTAAAAGAGGCAAAGTAAGGGCTGCACATGTGTCGTCATTTCCAATCGTCGTCAAAAATACCATTTTTTAAAAAACAAATTCCATGAAATTCGTCGAAAATTCCTGCACCACCATTCCTCATTTTCCATTGTCTCACGCAACCACCAACTCCTCTTCAATTTTTCCACGCAACCTCCCATTTCAAACTTCTCCTTCCTTTTCATTTACTTGAACAATAGATTTTTTGCTCCAACCTC
>CAIGRN010153226.1:0-14970 GCA_903798345.1 Fraxinus anomala
TGAAATGGTGGGTAAATATGAGTTTTTTCCCTCGCTTTTTTATTCATTTCATTGTTTCATTTTTTTTTAATACGCCACCTCATTCATTTTAAAAGCCTGTAACATGCCTGTGAATCGGCTCCTGTACTCCCAGCATTACTCTTTGCAATTAGCATAAAACACACAAACCGTACAAGTAACCCACAATCAAACCTCTTTTCCCGCCATAAACCAAGCGGTTAATTAACCGTTTTTTGTGTATACCACTATCTGGATACAAAACGCATTCATATTTTCTATTTTTTGTTCATTCTGTGATGCATCATCATCCACAATGTCTCTGCTTATTCAAATATACTCTACTGTAATAATGTTGGTCCCGCTACTCCCATCAAGTTCCGCAGTATCCTACTCCAAATTCTCTTCGTTTCCACGCTCAATTTCAGGTATTTCTCTCTTACTAAAGAAATATTATGAAATTGAAGGACAAAAATGGGTCTTTTATCATTTTTCATGTTTCCTCCTGTTTTCCTGACTGTTTACTGGGTGAAAATACTTAATATCGATGCAATGTACGAGATACTAGAGGATGCCTAAATTTAACATAATGATGACATGGGTAGTTTTTTTATTAACTTTTGAGACAAAATAGGAGTGGGTAATCTTTTCGATGGGCTGATCCTGCAGCAGAACCCATCTTAGAGAATAACTGCTCGTCCCGCTGAAAATCAGATCCGAAATAGGGTTTTGAGATTGAATCTAGACGTCGCCAGGCCAGAACAGTCAGGTTCGGCTGTGACATCTAATTTCCTTCTAAGATTTCTGAAGCCAACATGAGTATTAATATGTTTAGCCGATTGACGGGTTGGAAAGAGTATATATTCAGAACATATGCATGGAATGTGTCACATACAGTGGGAATTTGTTGCAAGCAAAACTAATTGTCGCTAAAGATGCCAACACATGAGGTTTTGTTCTTTAAAGTTACATCAATCTGTCTATAATCTGAATACCATGTGACGAGTGAGGCCTAAATGATATATGAACACTGGATGTTATTTGGTATTTGTTATGCTTGGTGATTTTACTTAAAGAGTAACTTTGTAGTGTCCTTATGGTAATAATGTTGCAGTGCCGTTTAAGACAATCTTACTCCTTATATTATAGAGGTATGCTCTCTACAGCAAAGCAGGCAAAATTTCCTGTATCATGCAACTGAACTAACTTGGCAGAGTTCTGTTTCAGCCGAGGAGCCCTTGAAGAAACCTGCTTATAGACTTTCCAGAAACTTCATTGGAGATGATGGGCGGGTTTATGCTTGTTCAGGGAAAAAACTCTTTTCCTTTGAGAGCAATGGTTCCATTGCCTGGACTGTACCATTAAATTACACATGCAACGTCAATTTAGCTCCAGTACATGGAGGGTCAAGAAAGGCAAGGTTCTGACTTGATTTCTTTCTTTCTCAGAAGTTTGGAATTTTACATAAAACTAGATACAGTATAAAATTTTCTTCAAAGTTCCTTTTTTCTTTCCCTATTATACGCAACCTACAAAATACATAAACTTTGTTTCCATGACCAACTCTTAGTCCACTATGAATTCATCCATCTGGAGCAAAATCTTTGTATCACACTAAAGTCATTTGTTTGCAGATATATTTGGTGGCAGAAAATAGAGTACTAAAAGTCAATCCTTTAAAGATTCACACTTCTGATGCTGCTGTAGAAGTATTTTTTGGTGCAGAAGGATCAGGAGAAATTACTGGAGTTGCTGTAAGCATATTCAGCTCGTGTGTACTCGTTAATGTTAAGAACAGGGGGCTTTTTGCATATAGGTTATATGGGCAACTTCTATGGAGTGCTGGTCCGGTACTTTATCAGCATGGATATCGCCAAGGCTGTAGGAAAAATGTTACTGATTGCTATTTTACTTCAATACCTGTGATTGATCACTGTGAAGCTAGTATATATGTAAGCTCCAAATCTTTGATTATCTCTCTTATCCATTGACTATTTTTCTTATGTTGTATGTCACCGAGGTGGATTCGTGAAATTGGAGGGTTTAAAATATTATTGCCTTCTGTTGGTTCACCACTAAAGCAAATGAACTTTTTCTATGATCTTTCTGCATTAATTACATTGATTTTATATCTTGGGATTTTCCAGGATTCTTGAGGATTTTTTTTAATGAGTGAATAAATGTGCGGTCTTAATTTTGTTCTGCTTACCTGTGTGTTCATGACTTTAAATAATTTGAATCTCAATTAGCCGTCATGTATGTCTGCTTTTCATGTCCTTTTCACTTGCAGATCTCAAACACTATAGGGGAACTCTACTCATTATCAGTCCGTGGTCCTCATTTTAAATGGATCCAAGATTTGAGCTCATTTGACAGTAAATATACACTTACTCCTGGAAATAATGGTAGATTGTATGTTACTGTACCCCTTAGAGCTGTCATTCTTGCATTGGATGTTTCGACGGGAAATATTTTGTGGGAAGGAAATATCGGACCAATAAGTTCGTCAGATTATGAGCCGGTTGTTGATTCCAATGGTAAGATGATAATCTATCAGTTTATCCTGTAATGAATTATTGTTAGATATGATTGACAAAAACTTGAGTTAAGAATACAGTACTATATTCACGTGGTTTAGATGTATTCGACACCGAAAGGCTCCTAATTCAAATGCTGAATTTCTGAATACCAGGTTGGATATCTATTGGCTCGTTGGATGGATTCCTGTATTCATTTTCTCCAACAGGAGCTCTCAGAAAATTCCCAAATCTGGCTAGCTTGAATTCTGTAATCCAAGTTAGCCCTGTACTTGATTGCTCGGGGTATGCAGTTAACATAATAGAGACCGAAATGGATGGAAAAATGTCCCAGACAATTGGAGGATATACTTATGTATCGGCAATGAAACCAAGAAATATTGTTTTTAAATTGCTTATTCCCGCTTCTGGTTCTATCTACTGGACTGAAAGTGATCCCGGTAATTTTAATCTCCAACTCTCCTCTCCCCACCCCATGTGTATGAGCATTTTGTACTGGATGAAAGAAATTGACGTTATTGGTTGTTTGTACAGGTCGATTCTCAACCAAGTTGTCCCAGAGTGATCTGAAGCATTTTATACTGGATGAAAGAATGCTTCTAGCTATTTTTGCTGCTTCAAGTAAGTTTGTGCTTCTTACTGTGTGTATTCAGATCTAGCATAGTGCGTCTGTGGGTTTCTTTGAGCGCGATGGTATAAATTTTGAACTTATCTTTGCATGGTTAATTTTCAGTAGACCTCAAGAAAGTCTACGGTGAATCTCTCGTTGCAGTTGAGCCTTAAATATCTATTTTTTCGTCATGCAGGGAATGGAAATCCATTGCCTTGCAGTACCATGCGTAACTTTCTTCTACCTGTCCCAGCAATTTTTGCTTATGCACTAGAAATAAATGCTTCTATGAGTGGCTTATTTTGTACTGTTTCGGCTCTAAGTATCCTATACTTCCTCCAGGTCAGAAGCTTGCATCTAGCTGTTCAGAAGGGAGGCCAAAGAATATCAATATCTACACAGGTAACTTGGCACTATAAAGTAATTTTGTTACCTTCAACAACTGAGATCTAGTATTTTCCTCTATTCAGGTAACGAGAGGACGATTCTGTTATTTCTTTTGTTTGAATCAATACTACTGATGGTACTAGCAATACTCGTACGATATTGCCTCATGTTTTGGAAGAAAAAGAAGCTTCAAAAACTGGACCTTGGGGAGTTTCTAGAGAAAAGAGTAAGCTTAAGTTCATAAATTCTCTCCCAACAGTTTCAATTTCATGAAATGAACAGTTTCTTGATGTAGATTGGCCGTTAGATTTAGTCTACCGCTTTTTATTCAACCATTCACATTGTGTTATTTTGTTGTGTAGCGTTCTCTACGACTCCAGAAGCTAGCATTTGATAGGACAATTGCAGAGCTTGAACAAAAAGCTGCAGAGGAAGCAGTAGCCCATGAAGTACTGGAGAAACTTGGTGATTTGGTTAAAGAAAGAGAAGGCATAAAGAGAAAGCTCTCAACAACGTATAGTTTAGGAAGGGACCGGACAGAACCACGGTCGAAATCCCTTCTTCCGCTATACAACGGAAAAACTAAAAGTTACTCTTTTCAAGGCTCTATGAAGGAAAGCTTTACCGTATTTCACACGTTCAGTGACTCTTCGTCTGCAGACAGCAGCAGCAAAGAAGAGCACGGTAAGAATCCTACTGAACATAAAGAATTGGGAGTCGAGGCTAAGGGGAAGGGTCCAATAGAAGCCGATACTTCTAGCGATGATGAGATTCATACGAAAGAGTATAGGGCTACTCATGCCGAATCAAGATTAAAAGGAATTGTGAATCCATTGATTCAAGATCATTCATTTAGTGAAATAGAGGAAGTGAAAATGAAGGGTGACGAAAAAGTGAAACGAAGTGTTCATAGTCGCAGTGGGAACATCAGGAAGAGAAGCATGTCCTCAACTAACTAGCTACTGCAACATTTTGTTCTAGGTTGTCTTTTAAGAGCAGATACGTAGAAATGTAGTTCCACACTATTTTTACGGTCACGATGCTTTTTGTCGTGCTGTGAAGTGGTTGTATTGAGCTAATGGTTTTCAATTATTCTAGTTGTACATTCTTGGGTTACATCTGACATTACATCTAATGTACAAAAAGCTCCCACCTCACACTGTCACACAATGTTAAATTTGACGTCGAACTTGATAGCAAAACTGAATGGTT
Organism: Fraxinus anomala; assembly: GCA_903798345.1. Taxonomy (NCBI): domain Eukaryota; kingdom Viridiplantae; phylum Streptophyta; class Magnoliopsida; order Lamiales; family Oleaceae; genus Fraxinus; species Fraxinus anomala. The sequence goes on from CAIGRN010153226.1 coordinate 4,744, forward strand.
TTATATGGGCACGTCAGCAACTCGACTACCTCTTCTTATACCTGTTAAATTTGTTAAGTAAAGCTACTTTGATGACATGATAGAAAAGGAATATGAAGTCGCTTTTTATAATCGTGTTGAGTTACGTGTCAAATGTTGGATTGACTTGACTGTAGTTCCACTTTTATTTCGGCTGCAGTTCGAGGGGACTATATAAAAATGGATTAGAAATATTTTAGTTAACAATTATTGACTCTTATTCTGTACAGTAACCCCTTCAATTCAAAAGAGTACTGTCCTACCATTTCCCTCCTGCAAGAATAGAAATTTGCCACAACCATTACCCAATTGATCAAACAGGTCTCGAAATAATAATCCCTAAATCAGCCAATCTGAGAATGATGAATGTGCAGTACCATATTGACAATTGTTTGAGGAACCATCTTGCACTTCTAGAAATGGAAACTAGATCTTGCACATGGAGGACAGTAACTGGATGTGTCTGAGAATGATTCGAGGGTCGAGCTCCAGGAGGCCCATCATCTTTGAAAGAATTAATTCCCACTTCACAGGGTGGGCCCACAATGTTAAAAAAAATTATGCATGGGTAAGTGCCATGCCAAGGACCTGTGTACCTGTACGTGAAGCATGATTCAATCACTTGGCCACATAGTTCGAAAGTCGAAAGTATATCAACTTATATATCACTCACAACAATCAATAAAGATGCTCTTATTGACAATAGAAAAGAAATACGAAGAGAAGAAATTTGCTTGATATCTAATGATTGTGCCGTCTCATAAAAATAAAAGAAAATATATTTTGGGTAATTTACGATTTGAGGCAATTATTTTGGTATGATTGATGTATATTATTGAAAAAAGAATGTATTTTAAATAGTAATATCATGAAAAATATGTTATTAAAAAGTAAGAAAAAATTATTGATATGATGAAAAATATTATTTTATTAAAAAATGTGTGGTTGAAAATGAGTTTTGAAAAAAATATATTTTTAAAGAATGCGTGTCAAAGAGGTGCAAATAATATATACGAGGAAGATCATAAATCACAATTATGTAATTGACTGTTATATATTCACACCATATTTTAATTATATTAAAAGTTGTTAATCTTTATTCATTATCATACTTATGACTAAACTTTTTACTTCATCACATTCTTATTTTTAATATTTCATTAATAAAAAATTCTTGTCTTTAATCATATTTTTTGTCAAAAAATATTGTTAACATACTTTAAAATAAAAGTCAAATATTTAATCGTATTTTTGAATTATTATTTGTTTTGTTTATATAAAAATACAATAGGTAGATGAGTCTTCTTAATTTATCTTAAAAGGAAATTTTGAAAAGAGGTCATAATCAGGAACAATTTCTATTAATTTTTGAATAAGAATACAATAAAAAAAAAAAAGTTTGGAACATAAATGTAATAACGTGTAAAAATTATGAATATGAAGAGATACACAAGTGCCAACTACAGTATGAATATCAAGATCCCTCTCTCCAGTCTCCAGTCTCCATGGACACGAGTACAAAGACAATTAAAAGAAGAAAACCGACCTATTCTTTTCATAACTTAGAATTTCAGCAATAGAGGAGCTGAAATTTGTTAAAAATAAGAAAGGCTGATTTTGCCTCCTGAATTTCAGTTTCTCTTGACATGCCAAGGCAAAGGGAGAACAACGTCATTGACATACGTTACATAAAATGAAAACTATGTGATAATACAACAATTCAACTACCCTCAATGAAGCACGAATTTTTAGTTTATAATAATTGAACACACATCTAATTCTGTACACTGACCCCCTTCTCCTTCAAAAGAATACTTGTCCTGTCATTTCCCTCCTACATGAACATCTTTCCCGGTTAGCAAAAATTTTGCATCAGCCATCACCAAATGGTCCACAAAGGATTGGATATAATCCCTAAATCAGCCTATCTGTGGGATGACGAATGTGCAGTTCCATACTGACCATAGTTTGAGGAACCATCTTGCACTAGAGGGCTTCTTCTACCTCTGTCCGACGATGATCGGCCATAACTCGGGCTTCTAGGAACGGATGGGCTAGATCTTGCACTAGGGGAAGAGAAACTAGAGTCATAACCACTATATCTATGAGAATGATTTGAGGGTCGAGATCCAGGATCAACTCCAGGAGGACCATCATCTTCATAATCATTGGACCACCTTTGTTGATGACAATGCCGTCTGCTGAAATTTTCAGATGAGTGGTTATGTCCACGGTTTGAACCATTTCTAGATACATTGTAACTTGAAGACCCAGCTGCCCAAAGTCTTTCGTCTGCATTTTCTGGTATTGGAGCATTTATTCCAGGAAATCTAACACTCATTTTCCTGGATGGCTCAGCAGCAGTTGGATCAAGAATTTCCCCCTCCTCAGTTTCTTCCTTAGTTGACTCATCAGCAAAAATTGTAATCCCTGAAGGCTGGTCATCAACATCTGGATCTGAGAATCCAGAAAAACATGATGAAAGAAAATTTGACGATGTGCACTTCACAAATATAAAACAAAACATAAAGACATTATAGAAGGAAATTTAAAAGCCGCTAAATCCCCCGTCATCCAGTGCACAGAGAACTATGTCAACAAATTACCAAGATAAAAACTGTTTAATTGTTTTCTCTACCTAAATAACCCGGTGGATATCCTATTTCCCGCATTCTGTTAAACCACGGAGGTGGATCAAGATCCTATACAATAAAAAAAAATGATAATGAGTGTAGACTAATTATTGACAGTTCTAATAATAAGTTAACTTAAAATTAAAAATATTCTAAAACTTACAACCTACTCAACAAATATTCATGCTCACATAAAACCGTCCATGAATAAAGAAACAGAACCTCATTCATCTCAAAGCAAGATTATCTTACCCCGAGTCCTAAAAGTTTCTGCGTCTCATAATCAAGTACACCTGGCCTTAAACCGTCATATTTTCCCCCAGGAGTGCTGTGAAAATATCGAGTGGGATTACGAGAACTGGTATGTTGATTACGTCTAGTCTTGTGCTGATTTCGGGCATTATTGATGGAAACATTGTCGCGGGGCTTAGGACATTCTTTAAGTGCATGGCTGTACGAACCACAGTTGAAGCAACGGGAATTATCTAACATCTCAAAACCTCTGCACAAAATAAACATGGGTTTCCAGTTCAGCCAGATGATTGCACACAAGTGAATAGAAGAAAGTAGAGCTTTAAGGTTGAACAATTTACTTTTAAGACAAACTCATATAATTTCAAATGGTGCTGGATATACCAAGATTTTAACTAATTGATGGGTTAGCTTCAAGTTGTCATTTTTTTTTTTCCCCCAAGAATACCAACAATTCAACAATACAGTAAAACCAACAAATGACAATAATCAAATAAACATGAACCCACACATAAATAACAAAAGAAAAACATACCCATCCAAAGTACCGTAACCAATTACATAATGCTATTTAAATTTAGTAACTAAATGGGTCAAAAATATACTTCAAGGATCAATTGGGATTTTGCTTGAACTTTAGTGACCATTTGTGACATTAACTCGAACAATGATATTGCTATAATTCTCTTTAATTTTCTTAGCTTTTAAAAATATTTCTTTGCTATTAAACTACTGATAATATATAAACATTGTGAAAAAAGTACACTGTAATTGCAATATTTCTACGAGTGCATGTTTACTATGGAGTAATGATTAAAAAAATAATTTCCTTTTCTTTCTTAATTTACTAAAGTGTTAATTAATTATGGTAAGTTCACTGTTTAAAAAAATATATGGTACGACTGATTTTAAGAGAAGCCAAATGGGGTCATAAACTACCCAGAATATATTTTCTTCCAAGTTTTTGTAATGGCGTGACTTATTAGTAATACATAAATAGACACGAACTGTGTATCAGCATATGATTTGTCTATTCTAATTCGTACCATCAATTTATACCCAGTAATAGCAAAGGAATTCGCAAGTTAAATTAAACGGAAATGAAAAAGGCCTCTCTCTCCGTGAATCTTAAGATACTTCTCTCCACACACAGGCACAGAACAAACATATAAATAAATAAGAAAAACATACCCATCCAAATTAATAGAACCATCAGTTGAAGTCAGAGCCAAAGAATATCCACGGTCATAAAGAGGGACAGAATTGCCATCCAATGGTACAAAAACCTCACTTTGTTGATTGCTTATTTGGTTGTCCACCCAAAAGGTCTACATAGAGTAGAGTGCATGTGAATAAACCACACATTCACAAACTATTTAGGTAAAAAGCTACAACATCCATTGCCAACCATTCTATTAACAGAAAGGTAACATGACGTGAGCATTTAAGAGTCATTTTATTTGGAAGTATATATTTCATTGAAAGGCTGATGAAAGGAATACAAATCCATGCAGATGGCATATCAAAAATCAGGAATGCATTTTCAAAATGGAACTCTACATCTATATCTTGTTAAAAGATCAATTTCAAAGCATCCGAAACCATCAAAGAAACAATGTTTTCATGCATAGTTGAATATTGATGATTATAGCTCCAGCAAAAGTGATAGCATGCCAATGATGATGTTGATCAAGTCAATTTTACATTATCTATAATTCTTCTCATCCTTAAAATAGTCAGACACAAGTGTAAGCCAACAGCACTATCCTCCACATGAATATTTTATTTACTGACACTAATAAACTATTGAATTGGTAATTATATGCCATAAAAATTAAACTTCTAAGCCAAGTTCGAGCTTGGCCAGATGTGCATAAATTTGTCTAGATATTAACAAAACAGGCCATATGCGTCAATTGGAAAATGAAAATCTCTCAAAGTCATATGTTTTGGGATATCTGCAAGGAATTAAACATGAACGAGAGTTATATCCAGCAAATTGCTCATGAACTCAAAATTCTGAGAAGAGAATGAACAAAAGTCATTGCATTTTTTCCCAACTCAGATAAACGTGGTTGTTAAATATTAACGTCCCCAGTATTATTTCACAAAATACATGTCGAGGTACTGCTTTGAGATCCACCACGGGACACGAGTACAACAGGGAGATAAAATCATACCACTGCAGAAGGCTTATCCACACCAACACGAAGAGCTGGGAAGTAAGTCTCTTCGCCAGATTCTAAAACTTCCTTTGAATCCTAAGTTGAATAGACATCCAGGTCAGCACTTCAGTAACATTAAGATTGTGTTAAAAAAAAAAAAAAAAGGAACAACTACATAAAAGGTAAAACTATATTAAGCGTGTTACACAACAGAAAAAGAATGTACAAAGATACAGTCAATTCTGTCCACGACAAGGATGGAGGTTTCTTGCCAATAAATTAAAGCAAGAAAATGAGAGACTAAACTGTAAGAATTCAAGCAAACAACATTTCTCATAGAAACTCAACAGGCTTACATTTGATGACGAGCAGATTTGTGCATGCAATCGTGACCACTGCTGTAATAGCTCCTCCAGCTTTCTTTTACTATCTCTGAGAAAGATAACAAACTTGTCAGTTGTCAGATGCCTATAGGAGACATTTGAAAAAAAAACTGTACATACTTTTCATAGTTCATACCTGGTCAGAGAATTATAAATAACACGCACCGAAGCTTGTTTGTCATCATCACTTAATCGGGGTCTCTTAACCCCAGATATTGCTAGAAGGTCAAGTTATGAAACATACAAATCTGGGATACTAGGAATTATGTAGCAAATGAAATATGAAATACGATAACTAAAAAAAAAAAAATTAGAGCAGGATACGACTGGCATCTATAACCCGATCATTGACAAGGGTTTCATCTCTTTTATAATTATTAAGAGTTGTTTCATCTTCAACCGCTAGAAACCCATTCTCAGCATGCACCACAGAGCTGATACAAGTAATCTTCTCCGATGCTGCTACAGCTTCAGTCAATTCAAAACTCACCGGCAGAGTAGACGTTCTACCAAACCGATCTTTTTCACCATCAATTTCCATCGAAGTTCCCTTCTTTTCATGTACACCATCAGAGGTCTCTTCATTGATTCCATTTTTGACCTTGGAGTTTACAGGTAAAGGATCAACTTCACTGGGCTCACAACCAGATTCCTGTAATCCATTATTCTCACTTCCACTTTGAGAAATACTAGAAGCAGGAAGGTTGATGAAATCCTCGGTTTCCATAGATTCGATCATACGTCCCGTGGTACGAAGTGCACTGGTTGCACATAACATATTAGTAAAAATATCAAAAATCTACTCAATGGGTATCTGAATGAAGTTTATGGTTAATACTCGATAAGCATCTGAATGAAGTCAATAGTTAATACTCAACAGGTATCTGAATGAACAGGAGGTAACATTTATAAATTCAGAATCCGATCTTTATTCCTCTCCTCAATTCTTAAGAAATAACTTCCATCTATTTTACGTCACCTGAGCTGATTTTTAATAAATCTTCGAGCCAGTTCTTCATGATGTTCAGAGTGACAGAAGTCATCAAAGGGAAATTCTCTGGTTTTCTAATATCATATAGTGATGCATACAGCTGAATGCACTATATCAAAATAGCAACAAGCAATATCGGAAAAATATAATGTTTTAATAACAAAAAAGCTTGAACAGAAGATACAAAAACTCTGCCTGTGCCTTTTTTGCATTGAAATCAGATGTCCAAAACAAAATCTAGGACAGATTGATTTAAATTTATATCTTAAGATTTTTCAAATTCCAAGTATAGCATTGCAGTTTCATGTGAACAAAACTCGATTTTAGTTCCAACATGACAAACTTTGACCATGAAAGTGGTCGAATTCAATTAGTCCATAAAAGCATAACCATATTAAAACGGTAAGCTTTATCAACAAGAAACAAATAGAATCAATCAATTAAAATACCAAAACCAGAACACGGAAGTCGCAGCTTTCGGGTTTAGGCATCATATTTTGGCCAAAAGTTCAATCGAAAACGTACCGACCAAAAATTTTTTAAAAAAAATCTTCCAAATTAACACTAGGGTTTTAGTTAATTACGATGTGTAAGGAAAATAAGGTTTCAACTTCCGATTCAAATAAGATCGAGAAGAATAGATAAAAAGCGGAAAAGCGAAATTAGGGTTTTCGATTCACCTTGAAGTTATGGGAACTCGACTGTGCCGACAATTGAGAAACCAGAGCACTGAACAAGTGAAGCCAAAAGGACAAGGTCTGGATGAGGATCGAAAATTTGATTCAAGAAATCAGAGTGTGCGAGATGCGCGTGCGCATGCGTTTTGAGAAGGATATAATGTGGTGCACACGTACTGGCGGCGGACGAATTCAATCTATTCAATTGCTCTTTTTCCAAGTGATGAAATAATTATTGAGGCCCTTTTGATTAAAAACTGATTTTAATTTTAAGTGAAACTCAACAATTAATTTTAATCATATATTTTATAAGTCTATAATTATTCAATTATATATTTCATCAATTTTTATCAAAATATATTAAAAATCTTATTTTAATCTAAAAAAGACAAGGGTTGAATTGCCTTGTTGTATGGTTTCTAGGATACGTCTCTATTTGTAGAGAAAAATAGTTATAATCCATGTATAATAGAGATTCCAAATAGATTTCTAAATAAGTCTTAATTAAAAAAGTTTAAATGGAAGTTTTAATTACAGCGTGTTTGAGCGAAATTTTTAGTGTAGAATGCATTTTTTAATAGTAAATTGATAGAGAATGTGTAATTAAAAATGAAATCAATTTTTTAAGTTGCATATAATATTATTTTATTAAAAAATACGTATTTGAAAAGAAGAAAGAGAAAAACGTAATTTGAAAAAATGATAATCAAACAGGAGCTTAATGTTCAAATCCAATTAGCCCCTATTTGTGTATCCTTTTTTTTTTTTTTTAAATCTAAAATTCATTTTCAATCGCACATTTTCACAATAAAATATTTTACACGTAAATTCAAAACATTTTTTCAACTTTTTAAATATACATTCCAAAAAATCACTGTTTCAAAACTCACTTTTCCAATATATATATATTTATATATATATATATATATATATATAAATATATATATAATGGGCATCAAACAATGACTTAGTTAGTATATTATTTAGTCCCTGTTTGAGTCATATTATTTCTACAAGAATACATTTTTTTGTTTGATGTGATCGAAAATATGTGATTAAAAAAGAAGGAAAAGTTATTGATGTGTTGTAAAATATTATTTTATTAAAAATGTATAGTTGAAAAAGAGTAGAAGAATGAGAACGAAAAAATAACGTGGCTCAAAAAGAGGCTTAATTATATGTGTGGTCTTGGAACTTCAATCTTACAACTTTCATAACAATTACAATTAAATTTAAAACCTATAGTAATTACAATTAAGCCCAAAGGTTTTATAAAAATTACAATTAAACCCTAATACTTTATAGAGTTATTATAGGGATCTAATCGAACATATATTATCTAAACTTCGATAATTAGATCAGTCTAGTGACTCTAGAGCACTCAATCTAATTATTAAAAGACTGCATTATCAGAATACATAAAATTATAGAAGTCAATAAATTTGTAATACTTTCCTTTGACCTGTTGTATATATATTTTATCCCTATTCGATATTCGATAATTATGTACGAGTATATGTGATTGTTTTGCCTCTCTAATTATTCTTGCTAATTCAAGTACCATTAATTTTAACAGTCTCGAAAATTCATTACAAATGTTGAAGTTTAGTCATCGCTAACCACTTCAATGGTTTTGAAAATTCATCACGGTTTCTAACATTGATTCATATTCTTGAATTTGCTTGTTCTCAAACTGTTAACTCATCGAGATATTTGATCTATCAAATTAATCTCACCCAACTTATATAAATTATTTACAATATAAATTTTGTCATGTTGTACTTCTCGATACAAATACCCAACTTATATTATCGTAAGTGATTATAGACACTTTAAATCGCATGTTCAAATAACAAAATAAATATGAATAAATAAAATGAATTAAAATTTTTTTTTATAAAATATTAAATGAACACATAATCTAACAAGAATAATGATATATGCACCTTATGGTACACATAATAGCGTTCATAAGGTACATGGGAGAGTACCACCTCATGTTTCAGATCCAGACGACAAGGACTAACCACCGACAATTACAATTTTTTGATGATAAGTTAATTACTGAAGATACAGTAGGATGAGAAATTCTCGTGTAAAGTGTTGTTATACCATCTAGTGAAAAATGTTAAAATTCCAAGAATAAATTCTCCAATCTAAAAAAATGCAGGCGAAAGACTTTAGGCCATTGGCTCGTCAAGTTGCAATGTATTTAGACATGATTCGTCCCACGAATATAACTAGGCATGGCAAACCGACTCGGAAGCCCGACCCGAGCTGGCTCGCAACCCTCGTGGATCGAGCCTCAGCTCGAGCAGAGCCTTTTTTTGGGAAAACGGGCCGGCTAATAAAAAAAAATTAGGCAGCAGTGTTACCTATATAAAAATAAAAAATATATATATATAAAAGCAAAAAATCCGGGCTCGGCCCGGTTAGGCCCATCAGGGCCAAAGCCCAGGCCGAGTCGAAAAAATCTGAGCCCAGGGCTCAGGCAAAAAAAGCTCGGCCCATTTTTGCCCGAGCCGAAATTTTTGGCCCGCCTACCAAGCCTAAATATAACCACTCATTTGAAAACCTCAGCAATCAACATTATCATCGACAAAGATGGTTAAGTGATTTCAAAGATGATGGCTCTCATAAAGTTTGTTACACATATAAATTACGTATTACGTTCAGATAGAAGGGATCCCATATATGCAGACGTGACATAACTATTCAATTGATTTGACTTATTTTAATTAAATGATTGCATCTTGATCTCGACCCATAACTATTCAATTGATTGGATTTATTTTAATTAAACAATTGCATCTTGGTCTGGACCCATTAACTACTGGTCCATTTATATTTTCTTATATATACGTGAGTTTCATTCACAATAAAGTACGTTAAAAAACTTTAGCCAAAATCTCTCTCCCTCTTTAGCACTCTTTTTATTTCTCGTCCGATAGTTGACTTGATCGTCGGAGTGCAAATAGTTATTGGACCATTTTCTCAATCAACAGCTTTTGCCTCCTAACATGGTATTCTAGTTCACAGGTGAGATCTATTTGGAGGGGAAATAGTCCGAATTTTATTGGAGTATTTTTGGACATCAACATATTGACT
>CAIGRN010153234.1:0-14828 GCA_903798345.1 Fraxinus anomala
AGTAAATCAACACCAAAATGATCACAGAGAAATCCCAACTGGGTAAAAACTCCGGGCACTTTGCCAAGCAATCCACTATAAACGATCTTAATAACTTACAGTCAATCAGACTAGACGATCTGTACTATCGTCCACCAGACTGCACTCCTTACAGCTCTCCCTGGATCTCGTGCTCCTCTACACCAATCCTTAGCTGCATTGTCAAAGCTCTCCTAGGAATCTGCTACCCTGCAGCACTCACATCCTTGTAGTATCGTTTATCTCATGTAGATCACGAAGAACGATCCGTTTTTCACAAACAGGAACTCCTGTCAACTTCTCTCGATCTTCAGAACTCTGACCAAATGTGGAGGAAGTAGTGGTTTGGTATTTGGATTAATTGAATGATATTTTTTTCACCAAAACTTTCATACAGATGAAGGTTGAAAGATAAAATATGAAGGAATAACTCTCTAAGCTGTTTCTCTCAATGTTCAACCTGGGGAATTTCATACAGATGGGTTTTGATATTTATATGAAAGTCAAGAAACGAATGGGCCGGCTAAAAAGCTTTTAAATCGCGAAATAAAAATTTCTCGGATAACCCTGTTGCTCGAGCGAAGGCTCAACGACGGTCGAGCGAAGGCCTGGCGAAGGTCCAGCGACGATGTTTCTACTTTTATAACTCAGCCAAATCTTGACGACGGTCTAGCGAAAATTCGTACCGTTTTCCTCATTTTTGCCATTCTTGAACCCTAGACCTAGAAACCTATACTTTACTTAATTGCATATTACTTCTTGATTTTTTACAATATTTACAATTAAATCCATTTTGTTTACAGAATAGCCAATTGCAAAATATCAAAAACCTAACGGTATGGTGTTTTGGATAATCTTCTGAATTTTAGAGTAGGTTGGTCTAAGATGATTTCTCCAACATAGTTCTTCTACAAAAAGTAGCAGCAGAAGCATAAAATATCCCAAACAAATATTCTATCCTGCTTGGTACAGTAGACTCAAATGACCAAAGTTTTATTTGTTTGGGCTCCTTTTTCATAAGATTTTGAGAAAAATGTATTTTAGGCTATTAATTTTTTTAGGAAACGTGTGATTTAAAAATAAGATTTTTTTTTAATTTACGTGTAATATTATTTTATTGAAGGACGTGTGAATAAAAATAAAGAAAGAGAAAAATGCATTAAATTAAAATGGATCCCAAACATGAAGAATCTTTTTTCTTTATTTTTCTTTACTCGTGTTCAGTCTTACAACATATGTCCGTATGAGTAGGGACCACGAGCTTAGAAGACCAAATGTATCGCCAAACCATTAGACCTTATGTATTTTAGTTGATTGTAACTGTACAAAAGTAAGGTTTTACGTCTCCCTCCTTGAACTCAACTTTTATATTAACATAACTGGGTAGGGCCACTCAATTTCAGATGAGTTGGCCTAAGAACCCTCATTATGAATTGCTTTTACAGTGTGGAGAATGTGATTATTGAATCTCAGCTTATTCCTGGTATTGTACAAAATAAATTAGGAGAAACCATAATATAAAAGATATGCGTTAATTAACATATTTGCATTATTATAAAATAATCTTCCGCACGTATTGATACAAGAAATACACGACACAAGCAAAATATACTCCGTCGAAAAGTTAGACAACCAAATATTTAATAGAAATTGAAAATGCACAAATGACCTCTAAAATATCAGTAACCACAATAACACGAGTACTAAGAGAACTGTTCAAACGGTATCAGGTCGAGGTGAACCACGACTGCTTTGGCTAAGTAAAGATGGTCGAGGACTCGGAGTTTGCTTTATTTCAAGTACTTTTCCACCAGATATAGTGTTTCTTTGGGTCCTTATTTCCTTCAGTTGAGGGCTGTATTCCCTTTGAGACAAAGGTGGGCTATAAACAGACTTCATTTCTTCGTGGGGCGACTGTGCGGAACTTGTTACTTTTGGGCTGCAGGCTTGTCGTATCTCACCACGACTTCTTGTTATGATAGCATCGAGAACCTCACCACTGTCAATATTGGTGACTCGTGCCTGTGCGCTTTGATCCTGCAGATTTATAAAAAGTTTCTAACATGAAAACACGACAAAAGTTCATTTATATAGATCCCATTTAATGAAGTGTAGTTTCTTTTAACATATATATACATCGTACTCCCCGTCCCATGAGAGGGCAAGTCAATTTTCATGCGATTTTACTTGGAGGTCAGGCCGAACCCCCCTCCTAAGACTGTATTAAGATTTTTGAAACATGCCAAAGAGTGCGATTTTTGAAATAAAATAATAGATCCTCTATTGATGAGCTTAGAAGAAATTTTAGAAAACAAATTAATATTGACTTACTTCAAAGGATAAGTTATAAGTTATAGCAGGGGCTTCTTCATATTCAGCAGCATCCAAGTCTTGTAAATGTGCTCCTTTGAAAAACTTGGGAAGTAAATACTGTCTCACTGGGACGAGAAGCATAATTAACAGTGGAAAAAGGACGCCAGCTAATGGAATCCAAGTTATGCCAAAGCACAAGAGCAAGTAGATTGTTTGAAATATGGTGAAAAGGGCAATTGTTTTAAAAGGTACTGTCTCGACAAAGGTAGCATGATAATCCTCTAGCACCCTGAAAATATTGAAGAGTTGAAGACCTTCAGATGTTTAACATATAGAATAATGAAAAAGAAAGAAAAATAAGAGAAAACTAAGCGAAAAAGATTCTTCCTTTACTCCAGATCAAATAAATCGCAATTAGAGCATGTTTGGCAAAAGTTTTTCAATCTTATAAGCTAGATAAACATTATTTTTAACCGCACATTCCTTGGGAACCACTACTTTTATCTACTTTTTAATAGCATATTCATTGGATCCCACTGCTTATAAGCACTTAAAAGCTTATCTCGAGCAAGCACTTAATGCTTCAAAATAAGCAATGAACAAAAACTGCCATTTCAGGATTTGGGGGTGGGATGATGCTTTCTGAGCTTAAACTAATTTGTTTAATATTAGGTGCATGTAGCATCTGATAAAAACCAGCCACCTTTTTTTCCTTGCATCTTATAAATATCTGAGAACTGAAACAGTAAGAAAGTCAGTTAAAATGCAACTTTCAGCCATGAATATGAGAATTGACATACTTATATCTTCGACTTGGAGCAGTAAAAAGCAATAATATTCTCTCCCAGAATTGATTTCCAGGCAAACTTTCAATTGCCATGAAAGCAAAGTACCCCCAGAGGACTGAAGTCGGAATTTTTTTTAAAAGAGGCATAGCAGCAACACAACTCCCAGCCATTAATGCCTGAAGCAGATTGCTGAGTCGTTGTTCTTTAACTTCCACAGGTAAAAGATCATCAATATCCTTATTGACATCAAAAACAGCCTCATCGACTGGTGCGTCTATGTATCTGCTACTAGAGGCTCGTTGGACCGTGGAGTCTTTCAACTCCTTCAGACCCTTATAAAAGCAATAAAATAAGAAGCATGTGAGTTTACACAGACAAGTGACCAGTCAAAAAAAGAAAATATTCATGGGCTACTATGCTAAATCAGAAAATACCAGAGCTTGTGGAGTTTGATAGACAAGAGGAGTTTGCATTTCATTGTAAGCTTCTTGCATGCTCCTATACAACTGAGATAAATTTGCATTTTTCTGCATGCTGCTTCGAGCTGTCGATACAAGCTTATTTCGCAAAAGCTGTTTGAGAAAGAAGAAAATAAATGATAATATCGTTTTTCGAAAGCCAATAATAAAAAGAAAAGGGTGGTCTAATTTGTGATCAACGCGTCGTGAAAGGTAGGCCATCATAAAATAAATAGCACTGGTCGATTGGAAGAATGGCAAGAATCATTAGGCGAAATACAAAAACAATTAAATTTTTTCAGCACAATCACTCGTAGGAGTGGTTTTTTGTGTCGTGGAAGCAATATGATAATCAAAACCTCGAAATCCGGCCTTCATGCATATTACCTGATGTTTCAGAGTGGCCAAACTTTTTGTATGCATAGGAGATTGTGGAATAACTCCATTGGATGGAGGGATGCCGATAAGACCACATAGTATGACCTGATCAGAACAGAAAACAATTTGTAAAAGTTGCAGTAAGCAGTTATTAGCTTATTGTACTGAATATGCGTGTTAAGAGTACACGGGATCAGTGATTTACGCAAATTTACAACTGAATTAAATAAGTTACCAAGAAACCCAATAGAAGAAGGTCATAGTGATAAGAAGAAGGCTTCTTTAGATTGAATTCATTTTGCTGGGCAAGTTGAGATGCAACACTATGGTCAAAATAGTAAAGGACGGCAATCATTGTGGCGGGAACAAAAGCTCCAATAATATATAGTAGAGGCACATTCAGCATTTCCTGTCAAGTCATTTAGCACAGTATTTGACATTTACACAAAATGTTAAAGTAAAATGCAAAGAAGAAAAAGGAGAATGAGAAATCCCTTTTCCGACATTATGAGAATATGATGTAGGAGCACCTTAATGACTGTCCAATTTGAGTATGCACCAGTAGACCATGGATTTGGGCTATATAGCCGCCTTGGTATCCCTCGTGGAACATCATTAGCCGGTATATAAGATACAGCAGTCCACACAAGCACCATGAGTGGGACACCGTAGTCAGCAATAAATCCCCGAAGCCATCCTTCGAATTACAATCAACAGTAGGGAAATTGAGCAAATACATATGAAAATATGTTGAGTTCTAACCATGATAATATACGAGAATATGAAAATTATTTAAACATATTATGAATTTGATAAATGAGAACTATTTCTCTTCTTCCTGTTGTAATTGCTTTTTTCTTGTTTCTAACTGGAGTTCCATGCACGTGCCCATTAGTGCTTTGTGTGTGCTTTGCATATATGTCCATAGCACCTGTTCCATATCGCCAGGATCTAGCTTTACGGCTCTTCAGTGCAGTAAGAAGAAGGCCAAAGGACAGAACTAATGCAAACATTCCATTCCCAAAGCGCCAGGAAGGTTGAAATGCAGTCTCGTTCGGATTTTCTCTTTTTGGAATTCCAAACTCCTCCACAACTCCCTATCAAAGACTCAACTAATTTTAGAGTTGCTCAATAGTTCAGATGGCTGAAAAGAACTTCATACAATGAGACATAGACCTGCCAAGATTTTAATAAAACCAAAGAACCTAGGAGAAACCGATAGACATGGACCATATATAGAAACTAATATTTAAACAAACGGAAAGGGTATTAATTAGGACTCTTAAGTCATAAAGATAGCAAATGCAAAGCAATTATTCCTTCGACCTGGTGATTGATTAAGTAATTCTTTTATCAGCTAAAAGCTTCAAGAGCATAAAGGTTGTGAAAAAATTTCTGGAATTGGGACTCTTAGTCATAAAGATAGAAAATGCAAAGCCATTATTCCTTTGACCTGGTGACTGATTCAATAATTCTTTTATCAGCTAAATGATTCAAGAGAACAAAGGTTTCGAAAATTTTTCAGGGAAGCCAATCATTTTATAATTTTTTTGGAAAACTGTGTGTGCATAAAAGTTAGTTTATTTTTGCAGGATAATGAGAATCTATAGGGCTATCAAATATTTGAAGTGAACTGGTTCTACAGAAAAAAGTAAACAGAAGGAAAGGGACTCCGATTTTTATTCATACTCACACGAATTGCCTGCTGCATAAAGAGCATTGCAATCAAAAGACCAAACAATTCGCCAGCCAAGCGCGTAAATCGGTTGATAATAGAGCATGCACCCAAGATGGTCAGCAAGAAAAGCAAAAGGGCCGTCCATACGCACACCCTAAGTATAACAGTGTTAAATTCTACAATCAACACCAAATGCTTCAGTTCATGTTCCACAAGTGTAAAGAAATTACCATCCTGTCCAGGCTAAAAATAATTTCTCCCCCAAATCTTTTCGATCTTTAGCAAAATTGAACATGAATGTGTACATCAACACTGTTGGCTCAGCAACGCCAAGTATGAGAAGTGGTTGTCCACCAATGATCGAGTGGATCACACCACAAAGTGCTGTTGATGCAAGTGTTTGCACAGCTGTCAAGGTTCCATCTGCAATAAATGGATCATTTGTCAGCACATCTTAGATAACATAATTTGAGAAGAGACACAAAAGCATGAGAAAAATTCAAAACAAAATAAGAAAAACTTACTAGTATTTCTTTCCAGTTGCTCTCCAAAAGATATAACTGGAATTGCCGATGCAAAGAATATGTATGTTGTTGGAGCCAAGATCCTTCAAGACAATACAATGCTAAGACACATTTTTGGATTATACAGTGAGTAAGAACATTGAATTCAACAGTTATCATAATTCGAGTTCTCCATGCGAAGGGCAAAACCATCTCATATTATTTCCTTATTTGGGACAATCAAAACCATGAATATGTGATTATATTTGAAGTATGGGAAAATCACAAACCTGATACCTGCACGTAGTCCACCACTCCAGTCTTGTTTATAGCATAGAAGCCTCCCTTTCAGATCATTTTTTATTCCACGAAAAGGAACAAATGTTTCTTCCATGATAACCCAAATATACCAAAACAGAGCAGTTTTTATTTTTTGAGTATTTAAAGTGGCACTAACTCGGGCATGAATTTGATGAGATTCGACAGGGCAACAATCCTAAAACTAGATTTGCATAAGAAAAGACTACTCATGAACTAAGCATTGATTCATTTTCAATACACATCATAAACTTTTGAAGAGGCCCTAGAAGAAAATCGTTTCAAGAATTTTACATTTTAATCGAATATAGAAAAAGCTCTTTAAAAAGAACAAGAGAATTGGATAGCAATGAATCACAAACTGGGTAAGGATAGAATTCTTAACTGAATTCCACACAAAAATTTACTTGGCTACTTATATTCCATTTATGAAACACTATTTATTTTTTATAAAAGAATATCGTACTGATCAAGAATCATAATCAACGAAGAAAAGAGATTCTTGCCATTTGGAGAGATTGTAAACTAACGGCTGACTTCAATAAAGCTCAGATCCATCACTTATCAAAAAATCCCTCCTAAATAACTACTTTTCACCAAAATGCGATCAAACCCGAACAAAATGCAAAACTAATGCCTTAAGATCAATTACGTGGTCGAAATTTATGCAACATACACTTTAGAAATTTCAAACTCCGCAAATTAAAAAACAAAAAACTTAGCGAGTACCCATTTATTTTCAGAAACTAATTTTCACTGCTTCAGTACAAGTTCAAGAAAATGGGCATGAGAAAAACAAGAAAAAGAACCAAGTAACCCGAAAAATTAGCGACAGCCCATAACTCGAAATGTGCAATGGAGTGATTTAAATCAGTTTTGAGCAAATCGGCATTAAGATTGCAGTTGTTTTACAGTTACATTATATGCAGAAAAAAGACACTTTTGACAAACAGAGCTGGGAAATATAGTACGTCAATTGCAATGTACCCAGAAGAAACACGAGAGAGTTGAAGATAGTTTTTCAATTACAAAGTAAATTTTTTTCAGAGAAACAAACTCTGCAGATGGGAGGGACAATTGTTGTGATACTGGTGTGGAGAGTGAGCATAAATAACCTTTCTGCTACCTGAAAATGACAAGAAAACAAAAATATTAAAAATTGAAGACGATAAATGGTAGTATTGTAGTTATATTTAGGAAGAAAATGTCGGTAATTTTAAATTTTTGTACTCTACGGTCTTGCTAGAAAGAATATACTTGTAGACGATTGGAGGGGGATGGTAGCAGACGGTGAGAGGAAATTTTTAACCTTGAGGTAGAAATTGTGTATATACAATTTTTTTATAAGTTATTTTACTATTTATAAAGAAATTTCTTCATTTTTAAAAAAAAAAATTATTTATTTTAAAATTTATTTGATAAGGTCTCTTGCACTAAAGTAAATATAAAAATAATAATCAATATTTTTATATTGTCATACGGGACAAAATTGAGCATGGGGACATCTTAAAAAAAAAAAAAAAAAGAGTGAAAATGTATATCTCCCTTTTAGCACAATGCTACTCACTATTTGGTGGCTTGTAAGATGGACTATTAGATTAGTGGTAGAATATCTCGTTTATAATTGTATCGTTGTACTTGAACGTTGAAAACTCTCCACTACATAGATAGGTCAACATGATCGTCAAGTTAACACTAACTCAAGAGAAATTTTTGTGTAAAATTATATTTTGTGATTTGATTAGATAATTGACGATGTTACATGCAAATGGAGTTGCTGAAATGTGCTTTCCGATGCTTTGATGATTTGAAATAAGGGGGTCGAAGAACTCTTCTTTCGATGTAAGAATTAGTATAATGTAGACAGAAAAAAATTATGAAAAAGCTTCAATACATTGGTAATGAATCTAAGAGAGAATACCTCCATCCTTCAAGTCTTATATATAGGAGTTTACCTTGTTGACATAGTACAAGAATCTTTAGAATCATGTATTATTTTTTTACCACATTATGTAGGAGGAAGCATGTCTTTATCCATTTTGAAAAATGTAGAGTGAATTTCAGAGGTAGTTCAAAGTAATTAAGACAAGTGGGTGGTGGCTTGAGTGAGTGAGGGATGGCTCAACCCTCACTCATAGGCTTGTCAAGTCGATCGGCTACATACATATGGTTGATCGATCAACCATCCCTCTTTTTAGGCTGAACAATTTTGACCTACCCCTCTTGTGGTTGGTTAAGGTCACCTCGTTTATTTTGCAACCATGTTCTTTATTCAGTTAGATTCTTAAATATAAATTGAAATACTGAAAAACATTAAGTATATATAAATTCAGATAAAAAAATTTTGAACTTATTATTTTTTTATGCTATTGAATATTCTATTACAATCTTTACCAAAAAAGTCATGGAAGGACGGTTGTCATTTCCTTTACTTTATTTCAAAAATTATTACTTAAAAGTTGCAGGCTGTTATCATCATCCATGCTCGATAGTTGATATATAGTACATATGTCTTGTCTTTTGACTTTCATAAAATAACCTAATAACATATATTTAAAAATGAAAGTTCACCAAAAATTTCATGGGAAGGTAGAGATAATATTAAGATTCTTTTAAGCTTTGTCTTTATACTCTCTTGAAGAAAATCTTATCTTTATATTATATACTAAATACATTATCTTGCAACTATATCTCTCAAATAGTAGAAGTGGGATAATTTTCTCTACAAGTGTTCTCTTGCAAAGATGCATGCATGAAACCTCACATGCTTAACCACAAATTTTGGTTGCTTTCTTTTGGATGGATTAGAAAGTGATAAAGTTGAAGACCATAATTTATAATACTAATAGAGATTAATTTTTTTTTATAGTGAAGACACCACTCAATTTAGTCGGGTCTTTCAGGGTTAGGGGTTTGAATTTTCCGACTCTCTATAGAATTTTAAAATTTGATACAACCATTAGGGAGGCTAGACCTAACATCCAAATATACAAAAGTGAGAGAGTAGAAATAGCTTGAAAGAATAAATGTAAAGATACTATCTCTATTACGTAAGTTTCTTGGCGCACTACCAAAATAAGCTAAAAAGTTAGAAAAAAAATATATTAATTACAAAGATTTTTGAAAATTCTCTTTTTGAGGGTTTGTGTCAATTAGGTTGCTTGAGTACGATGTAATTACTTGTAGGAAATTGACACCACTAGTTAAAAGACGTGTACAAATATCATGGAATGATATTAAACAAGTTGTGACATGGATTGCACAATGTCCATTTGATAAAAGGAGATATTAGGTTTTGTTTACTTTAAGAGTCCAATATTGATAATTAAAAGCTCTTGTCGGAGCTCCTTTCTCCAAAATTAATTTTTTTCAAACCCATTTTTAATTACATTCTTTTAATAAAATAAATTTTCAAATAAATTTTTAAAAAATCATATTTTTTAACTGTACAATCTCTGAAAAATCACTTTTTACAAAATTTATTTTAAAAAATGAAAATCAATCAGGGATATATAGGTTTAGTATAGCGCGAATTAAATTAAAAAAGGAGAAGAGTAAGAAACATTAGTCAAATATGTCAAAAACGCTTAGGAGAGGTACCCTACGTTTAAAAGTTTGGACTAAAATTGATTCCATTTGCGGTCATTATACTCTCATTTAATTTTGCAGTTGGTTTATTATACTTCAATTTGTGTCAATTGAGTCGCTATACTTCAAATTTTTGTCAATTTGGTTGCTATATTTGAATTTTATCTCAATTTAGGTCACTTCGTTCAATTTTTTCACCTTCTTCAAGTGTTTGAAGTGTAGACACTAACATATTCGTTATATATTGATAGCGAACTTATGTGGCGGTAAAAAAAACCTGTACGAAGCGATACAACTCAAAAACCAATTTCACTCATTAGACTCGTGGATTGACAATAACGCAAATAGAAATATTTTCGTCTGTATAATACAAAATGATATATTAGGTTGTTTACTTTAGAGTCTAAATATTTTATATTCTTAATTACATGTTCAATAAATAGTATTGAATTAAATAAGAAAACATAAAACGTTTGTCCTATATACCAACTATGCTCTAAACACTCATTTTTAGCCCTGCAAATAGAACACCATGTGTTTGAATAGGACTACATTTATCACATTGGTTTTCCTTTTTTAAAAAATAAGTAGTATTATATTTATGTACCATCCCCCAGCCCCCTACCAAGCTGTATTTGGATGACATATAAGTTTATTTTTTTAAAAATTGCAACTTGTTGATGAGTAGAATTCAATTAGTCATGATGGTACATCACATTATAAAATAATATATATTAATGGAAAATGTACATTTAATGCTTATTCGTAAAAACTCTAGAAATTATTATAAAATTGAGGTTAAAGTCAATAATTAATTTTAAATCATTCGTTTTATGGGATCCACAAATTTTATCAACTTTTATAGTGTATATTTCATCAGCTTTTATCAAAATTTGTTAAAATTTTTATCAAAACTTTTGTCAGACGACCCTTTATATATATTTATAGAAAGTACGGGACTAGTTTTGCACTAGATGACCCTTTTGAGTTATCACCTCAGCCATTTTAGAATGGAGGGGGTCCCATGATTTGGTTATGCACATTGATTTATCGCTAAAATTAGGTATGGGAATCAAATGGAATAAAATAATACATAAATAACAAAGAAAATCACTTATGATTAATTATTGTGTTTGTCATCTTTTAATAGGTTGGTAGTACGGATTTAAGGCTCTTTCGGTCCCCACTTGTTATTATCATAAGAGGAAACATTGCATTAGTCTTCAATCTATGGTCCTTGTCCCAAGTTGATCTCCCACTGATTTTCGTATCATTCTCAACCTTTCTATTCATTACCTCTCAATTTTGTAGTGATTGTTAATCCTAGTGGATTTGATTTCTTTCCCTAGACAACACTCTAATCCTCGTCCATCTCGACATCCATCCCCTGCTTTGGCCCCAAGCTCCGAACTAGTTAGAGTCTCCACAACCCTCACACCCGGTTCGCGCCCTTTCCAACTTGGCTCGGCCACCCTATACTCGCGTGCTAAAGGTAAGGGGTCCATATTGTTTTTTCTTCCCCTTTTTTACTTTTATCTTTATAATTTTCCAATTAGAAGTAAAGGTGTAATAGTCTTTTCAACAAAAGCGTGACTTTTTAATAAATAAGTGGACGACGACTCTAAAAAATTGAACAATTGGAGATAATGCTCCTAAAAAAATTGCAAACAAAGTTGACAAATGCCATAATTTGGAAATTATTTTTGCAATTTTCCTTAAATAAGAATAAATATCTTTACATATAAAAGCATCTCCAAAAAACTTTTTATATTGAAAACTCGAGCAGATACTTTATATTAATTGAGGAAAAACGTTTTACATTTGTATGCACGACTATCACTATCTATTAATAGACAATTTAAAAATTATTATTTTTTTTTTTAAAGATATACTTTGAAAACATATTCTTTATAAAGAGTCTTGGTCCTTTTCAAAAGCTAGGTTTTTTCTTAATGAGTGGTCATGGGAATTAGAGCATGGTTGACTAAGTTTATTGCTTTTGATAAAAAAAATTATATTCAAATATTTTAAGTAATACTTATATTAGCGTCTATAGAAGTAATTTACTTATTTCTAATTTTGATAATTTGATTAATAAGAGAACATTTATTTCGAAACTTACTTATTTGTAAGTAATTTTTTTTAAAATTAGTCGAACATGCTCTAAGTCTTATTCTCAATAAAATTTGGAGGTGGTTAAGCTTAATAAGAAATGAACTTTTAAGTAACTTTATATTGCCAAAAATATTTAGACATTTAATTTTGAAATAACTCTTACTTCACCGTCAATGTAAATTTTCAACTTTTACCGATAAAAAATATGTATTTCAAAACAAATTTATTTACTTATAAGCAAATCTTTTAAGTTTAGCCAAACATTCAATATTTTGTTGTCCCAATTTGATAACTTGGGCATATTATTAAATCGACCTCAACTTTGATAACTCGATAAACTCTCAATTAAACGTTTTAAAGCTTGCTCAATAGGAAGAATAGAAGGTCTACGCGACCTAGTTTTCATGTGATTTAATTTGTTTACCGACATCAATATAATCAACTGTGTGCCACGTATATGGCATGAATCCTTACAAGTCGCCAAGGGACTAACTAAGATTTCTTTGATTTATGTAATGTGTAATGCTTTTCATCTCTAATGAAGATGATCTCCAATCTATTGAAATATATATATTTATTGGATAATGTGACAGTGACTCCACTACCACACAGACTGTTAATCACTTCCGTTAGAGATGAATAGCATATTCTTGGGAAGGAAAATGCTATTTGTACATACCATTTTACATAATGGGTGCTATAATTGACAAATGACTGTCCTCTATTGATGGGACGTCTCGGCCCATAGGCGCCTTCCAAGCCAAGGATTTTGTTCCTTAATAAGAAGTCGATACACTCCCACATGAATGTGTGTTTTGAAATGAGTCATAACCAATACAAGGTGTTACTAATTTTCAGAAGTCCAAATTTTTTCGAGAACTTTATTTGTTTCTCATCCTAAACCAAAGTTGCACAAAAAATAAATAAATAAATAAGTGGGATGTATTTTTTGTGACTTTACTCATAAAACTACATCAATGGACAATAATTTAATTAAATGAAGATATTTCTATATAATAAAAATTGGTGTACCAAAATCGTCAAAATAATATTATTTTGAGTAATAGTTCATCTTCATTAGAGCTTTTTGGTAGTATCCACGACCAACAACCATTAACCAATGTCTCGTTGGTAAAGTGTAAGGTTCAAGCCTAATTTATGGTGACCATTCCCCACACAAGCACTGGCCAACGAAGGGGGGACGGGTTCAAATAAATTAATATATTTCTATATAATAAAAATCGGGATATCAAAATCACGAAAATAATACTATTTTGAGCAATAATTAATCTTGATTAGGGCTTTTTTGTAGTCGCCATGACCAACAATCATTAGCCAACGTCTTGTTCGTAAAGTGAGAAGTTCAAGCCTGATTATGGTGACACGTTTCCCACACGAGCACAGTCCAACCAAGGAGAGACGAGGTTCAATTAAAATAAGATATTTATACATAGTAAAAAATAGTACACAAAAATTGTCAAAATAACACTAGTTTTAGGTCAAGTGAAGCAAGTATAATACAAATTGATGTGATATATTCTTCTTCAATAATGCAAGATGAGAATTTTATCTGTGCCTCCATTCATTGAAAACTACATGGAAACAACCATATGGCTGGCATTTGTTGGGATGATTATGGTTATGGTTTTGTTACTTTTGTACATCTTTGGTATTAGCTTAAATCAATTAAAACCGGACACTAGTTTGGGAAATTTAGCATATTATGATTGCATTATTTTATTTTATTTTTTGTCGCTTTGTTTCATTTATTGTTGATTCAAAATAACTAGATTCTTAATGGTCCCATCAAGCATGTTAGTTTTAACATTTCGACTGGGTTAATGTGATCATTATGAGTGCAAATATGTTTGACTTTGCACAGAAAATGTCCCAATTTTGCTGAATTGTCAATCATCTTGTCTTTTTATTGAATCGAGAACGTCAACAATAGTATAAAGAATCCTGGATGGAGCAACTGAGTGATGTAATATTCATTTGTGGATGAAGCAGATTTGTGATGTAATATTCATGNAATTTTGCTGAATTGTCAATCATCTTGTCTTTTTATTGAATCGAAAACGTCAACAATAGTATAAAGAATCCTGGATGGAGCAACTGAGTGATGTAATATTCATTTGTGGATGAAGCAGATTTGTGATGTAATATTCATGGAGGAATGCTCTCTTGGGGCCAAGAGTATAAAGAATGCACGAATCCTGGTCAACTTGGACATACACCACGATTTACTTATGTCCATTGTTGAGGGGCCAGTGATGAGTGGTTCAGGACATATTCCGGCGTAAGCTGAAATACTTGAGTATCAAACAATAAATAAAATTTTAGTTCAAGTGAAGATGGAGATTGGTATAAATTCTTTTCACCAATCATTTCAATCCATTCTTTTTTATTAGTATCAATGAAAATATATTGTTTGTACTTCATTACTGATATTTTGGTGTTTGTCTAGTTAGGTGAAAAGTATCGAATATATTTTTTCACAATGCGTGGATAGGAATTGAAACAATTTTTGTTAAAAAACAAAAAATTACTTATATTTTCAAAAATAATCTAAAAGATTGATATTTCATCACATTGATAGATAGGGTGACAACAAAATGGTACCCTACCTCGTCGAGAGTTTTTGAGAGGCGAGACGAGAATTAAAATATGT
>CAIGRN010153235.1:0-20325 GCA_903798345.1 Fraxinus anomala
TGGTACAGTCAGATTGAAGCTTTTAACTGGAACAATTAGAACACTTGGCCAGGTTTGACATATTCAAGATTTAAAGAAGAATCTCATCTCTTTGTCTATTCTTGATTCAAAAGGTTATGAGGTCTTGGTGGAGGTGGAGTCTTGAAGGTTTTAAAGATGTCCAACTGTATTGGAGGGATGAGAAATGTCTCAATTATACATCTTGCAGGGACGTGCAGAATTTGGAAGAGTCAATCAGCACAGGTTCAGTACCGTAATGGACATTCAGTTTGATACAATACCTTTAGGAGTTCATAAATGGTCAGATTTACAGAATATAACTAAGTGAAATTTCGAAGATATGGATAATATCGTTTTGCCACCATCACCTAAGATGCCATTGTATTCAGTTGCTACAGACGGATCTAATGGAAAATGGCACGTGAATGTTGATTTTGTTAAGTATGCTTTAAGTGGAGTAGAATGTGTACAATCTAGTAAGGGGCCTTCTGTAAAAGCATTTGGTATTAAGGGTGTGTTTGAGCCCCTTTAATTTTGAAAATAGTAGATTGATGGAGAATGTGAGTAAAAATGAAGGAAAAACTTTTGATTTGTGTGTAATATTATTTGAATGAAGAATGTGTGGTTGAAAATGAGTACTTTAGAAAAAATAATATGGTAGAATGTAAAATAATGGATGACAAACATGGGCTAATTCTGTTTTGGGGTGTGATACAGCTAATTTTTGTTAATTTAAAATCATTTTATTTTTTTGGGAATTTGAGTTAATTTTGCAGAGTAGTGCTTGGATTCATTGGAAGATGTGAAATTTTATTTTTGTTTTTTATTGGAGAAATTAATTTTTTGGATATTTTTGAAAAAGACAGTTTATTCCTTAGTGGAATTCGTGTTAAGGTGGAAATTGCTGGAATTTGGGTGTGATCCGAATTTTTTTGTTGAAGTGTTTAAAGAATTCTAATTGAAGTGCACGTCATGAAGAATTCAAGTTTGGAATGTTATTGGAGTCCTATGTCAAGTTGAAGTTCTACTTTGGAAGCCCATTAAGAATTGGAATTTGAATTGGACTTGAAGATGTTGAATTATGGACCGGGAAGAAAAGTCATCGCTTTTTCGCTAGCCTACCGCTAGTTGGACGCTAGAGTAAGGCCGACAGAAAAACAACCCGAGACTTGTCGCCCGCCTATCGCTACCCCATCGCTCGAGCGACGGGGCTGTCGCTCGATTGTCGCTCGAGCGACAGTGTTACCGGCCCAAGCCCGTTTTCGCATTTTAACTCGTTTTTTGTATTCTACTTCAACTACAACTCACCTATTAGAATTTTGGACGTTCCCTATATAGTTGTCTATAAATATTAGGCTCTTCTTTACAATTTATAATGTGTGAGATATATGATTACTAGTTTTTAGGATCATTGTAATTTTTCTTTCTCTATTATTCTTGGTCAATAAAACTCTTAATTCCTCTGCCATATTTTTGTCATCTTTATTCTTTTGTTCTTGATCAAATATTTCATATTGTGCCATATAACTTCAACATCTTAATCCGGTGGTTGGTTTCACAACAAGTGGTATAAATCCTAACACCATGTTTGGCTAATGTTTATAATTGATAAAAACAATTTTTATTCACATATTTTTGTGAGATCCATAAGCACTATTCACTAATTCGTAATTCCAAAAATATTATAGCGACGAATAAATGGGTTTGCCATGTGTTTCTTGCTGAGATGTTACGTGGCCTAAGCTGCCACATATACGCCCACGTGGAGCCTTACAGGATCGGGGTGCAACAATAATGAACAAATATTGAAAATCTTCATCGTATACATTGAAAACAAATACTGAATCAAAATGCAGTAAAATTCTGTTTGGAAATTTACATGTATTTTGTACAGACACATCTTCTGTTACTCTTTCCTGAACACACTTATATTATTATGAATTGATAGTTGTCCTAGATTTCTATCTTTCGTTGTAAAAATTGGTCGTCGTTGATTAAGGAAGTTCATGTTTCCTTCAAAAAAAGTGAGACATTTGCGTTTGGTAAGATGGATATTATAATATTGAAGTATTTTAAATAAGAAAACAAAGTTGAAAAATTGTGAATTGTACTGTCTAATCGTGATCAGTGTTGCATGTTAAACATTAAACATACCTTAAAAAGTTTTGGACAATTCTAATAGAACACAGTTACCATTTGATTGGTTACACTGTAAATTTTGAGAATGAAATTGGTACGTAGCCATTTAATCAGGGAAAAAAGGATAATAAGAAAAAAATGTCACCATCAACACAATAATGCTACATGCTATTAATTACCTTATAATGTTTTCTTCTCAACACCAAATTAGTTATGCTACATGCCTAGAAAATCGACGACACACTTTTAGACACGACACAACTAGTTGGGAGAAACTTTAGTGGGACAATCTTATATGTATATGTGATAGGACCGTATATTCAAATTATGATACCTGGATGTCGAGTGGGGGAGCTGATGTACTAACTCTACGTGTTTGAGGTGTCATGATTTGAGTGAACAGTCTTATCATGTGTACATATTAGGATCATCCGACTAAATGATCTGCATGAATCGATCAGGCTTTATCAAATCGGGTAAATGATCGGACACAGTCTGATAAATATGATTGCAGCCCATAATATATATAAAATCTATATTTCCATTTGTATTTTATTATTTTCTTTTTCTTATGGGAGCTTTGTTATTTTCTTTATTTGTTAGGTCTGTCTTCATACGTGTATGGCTATAAATGGATTGATCTCCTGGTGGTATGTTGCGTACCAGAATGTTGTTGATCGCTGATGATCATGTTTGACTTAACTAAAATGTCGTATATAAAATTTATTTATTTATTTTTTTTTCCGACAGAAAAAAACCTTATTTTCTTATCACTTTGCCTCGTATTTTCAATAAATTTAATGAGGAATATGTAACACCACAATTTGTTTTACTATTTTCATAAGTGCTTCAATTTGTTGGTCATTTAGCAAATGAATAGTCCATGTCTAACCTTGTCGTCAAACTAAAGTCGAAAAATTAAAGTGATAAACCTGACTCACTTATTCGCATAAATGATTTATTTGCTTACGTGTATTTTTTTAAAAATTTATTGTAAGTTATTTGGGTCGAATATTTAAGTATTTTAGAAGTTGAGAAAAATATATCGATATTATATTCATTTTGTAGCTCGTGTTAAATAATATAAATTGAGCTCAAGAAAAAGTAATTTTTAGCAAGTTATGTCCGAGTTATTCTAATAGAAAGAAAGAAAGGAAAAAAAAAAAAAATATTATTCTCTAATATTTTATTAATATATAATATAAAAATAATAAGAAAAATGGGGAGCTTTCATGATTTAAAATTTATTTAAACCTAAACGTAACATTCACTTTAATTTATTTAAAATTTCATTAAATCCATTAACCAATGAAGATTAATTTCATTAATCCTCATTAATATATATATATATATATATATATTTTTTTTTTAAATTTGTGTAACTTACCTGTTTATACCTGAAAATGCATTTTTAATTCATGTTAAGTTGAGTGTATATAGTTGGATATATGTGTGTGTGTGTGTGTGTATTTGAGATGAAATAATTTTCTTCTACCACAAAGTTAATATTGTACACATTTCATACCACTAACACTTTTGGAATTGAACATAGTATCATATTTATATTTTTCACAAACTATATTTCCAGTTATCTTGGTAACAATTGATGTAAGAATACTTTGTGGAAGTGGTAAATTCTTATTTCTTGATATTTATATAAATTTTGATATGAAATACTATAATGTTTTCGGGTCGATTTCTATATTAAATTATTCTGGATAGACCATTATGCCAATATGTTAAATCATACGAGATAGACTGTTAGGTCAATATGTAAATTCTATGGGATATCGAAATTCTTAAGAAATTCCTTGATCTATTGAATATCGTGGCCACTTTGCTCTAAATCTAAGAATGTCAGTATGTTATGTCATTTTATATTTATATCATGTTAATAAGAATATGCATGTATTTTTACTGAATATTTTCAAAATACTCACTCTTACATACTTTTTAGATTAAAATGGGTCGTATGGATGCGTGGAAGATTGACCGAGTGATGCTCATGAGGTCGTCAAGTAAAAATTTTTTTTTTTAAGAAATGATTATTGCAAATTTTTATTTTAAGAATAAATTTTAAGTAAAATTTCGTGCACGTTATTTTAGTATACGTTATTTTAGTAGTTTTGGCGTTCGAGCCTTGTTATCCCATGTTGAATTGAATTTGACAAATTTAAAATCTTCGTATTTAAGATATATGTAATTTCTCTTTTAAATTGTTAGATTTTTAATTTTTAGATCAAATCTCAATATTTATACAATAGTGTTAAATTCCGTATAAATTAGATTGGAAAGATTTTGGTAACACTTCAAAACCTAATCTTTTAAAAAAAAATGTGTAATAGATATGGGGCGTTACAGAATCGAACACAATGACAAAAACCAAATTTATTAAGAATCTGGGCTAGGGTGTAAACTTGGGTCGGACGACCTAGAGCCAGAGGAGCATGGGTCAAGGATCCCGTTTGGCAATGCAATTGAAACTAAATGATTGATTCTATTTACAATTAGTTGCGATCATTACCAGATTTAGTGAACAATGAATAAGTGGGTTCATCGTCACCCAGATTAATTACCATCATCACTAACACAACATTACTCAAACAAAATAGGTTTTATCATTGTATCAAGTGTTTCACTTTTTTGCACGATCTAATTGGACTTATCGAAACAGAAAAGTACTCGTCGTGCCAACTCAAAAGTGGCATGTGAGAATGCTTTATTCAACTAACATGGACGCAAGATTTTCATGATAATGCTGAAAATTGGTACTTGCAATTTGGGAAATTTAGCAAAGATGAGCTGCATGAATTAGATTCACACGGAAGAACAAAAGGAAGTGGGTCGAATGTGGGACGGTGTGATTTGTGAAGATGCGTAGAATTAGATCCACTGATAATAATAGTGGAACTCACATGAACCCTATTTATTAAAGCAACGCTGACACCTTTAATGCACACCACTTAACCATCTTTTTAGACCTAAAAACTTCTTCCGAGTGCGCGTTATGTCTTTGTTTGATCTTATTTTTTAAATTCATTTTTAATCATACATTTTATGAAACCCACAATTTTTATCATCTTTTCATTCACAGATTTCATTAACTTTCATTAATATCTAATAAAATTATAATTTTTAGCTAAACCAAACAGGGGCTACATATAGAATCTTAATTGAAGTTTTATTTTTAAAAATTTTAAATTTTAAACGAAATAATTTAACTATCTTGTGCTTATTTTGTCATTTTAATTCCAAATTTCAATAGACAAGAACGTAGGTAAGTTGAAAGTGTATTTTTTCTAAGAATTATTCTTGTTGTACATAATTAATTATCTAATTGGTTACAGAATTGATAAGTGATTGCCTCCTATTAGGGGGCCTGTGGGCTCAGGCGCTCCCCCAACAGAGGACCACCACTTATCAATTTGGTAATCAATTAGGTAATATATTATGTACTTGTAACATGATTGTTTTTCTAATGATACAAATTCTTGGAAACCATTAGTTAAAATTAACAAAGATTCAACAAAAGTACGTGTTAATGATCAACATAGAAGAAGTCGATACGAAGGCACAGTCTTCAAAAAGAAATTGATGTAACTTTAGTGTCGGCATTACTAATAATTATAAATTCGTTAAATTTTATACGTGTCGTTTGACTTGTATTCTAATATTGTGTGAAAGCCCAAAAACTTGGAATGGCATAAAATTTCAAACGAGACAATATTTCATGTCCTAACAAAATAACATTAGGACAACATCCCATCACTTTCACTAGACAAATGCAACTTCTTGACTGGATCGCATCTACACCTGTTGCAAACATGAAGCCAAATCGAATTTACAAACGAGTCTAAATTCTTGGTTTTTATCTCAGTTAATAGTGTTGTGTCAAATTTGATTGGAAAGAATGGTGCAGTATTAGGAGAGCGTGTTAAAGAAAGAATGGTGACTAAAATTAAAATAATAAATCCCTGTATGGCGATGATTGAAATTAGATTTTTAGTAAATTTTTATAAAAAATTGGTGAAATTCGTGACTAAAAAATTGTGGGTCCTATAAATATACATTATTAAAATTAATTATTGACTTTTTATTTTGATTAAAATCTAGATTTGTAATGTCTACTAAACAAGGACCAAATGTTTATAGTAAATTATTTGACAACGAATCATGGAAATGTGATGAAAAATACATGTAATCTCAACTTCAAATTTATTAAGCCCTTGTTTGGTGGGATAAAAAATTATATTTTCAGTAAATTTTGATAAAAATTGATGAAATGTATGGTTAAATTAATTATTGAATGTAACAAAAATAAAAAAACTTGATTTTAATCCCCCAACAGAGACAAAAAACGAAACTTATTATTTGTCTTAGCACGCGGTTGTTTTTATCCCTTAATAAACTATATAAACCTATGTTTAGTGTAGATTAAAATCAAATTTTTAGTAAATTTTGATAAAAATTGATGAAATACGTAATTAAAAAATTATAAATCCAACAAAATAATTATTAAATATAAATAAAAAAATTAAAATCAAATTTTAATCTCTACCAAAAAGTGCAAAATATCCGGAACTCATTCACTCTGAAGTTTGAAAACAAGATAACCTTCAAACAATGGTCAAACATGGCTAAATACATGAAATAGCAGAAGAAGCTAAAACTGAAAATGACATGTTTGGCAAGCCATTCGAAAAGTTAAAAGTTGCTTTTGATATTGAGAAATTATTTTTTAACTTATTTTGAATAATATTTTGGAAGTGCTTTGACTGGTTAAAAATTTTTTGCGATGAAGTTAATATAAGATAACTTACTCAGAAATCTCTTTTGGAAGAAGTAGAAGTAAAAATAAAAGCAATAATCCTTCCAAATGGTCCTAAATGTGCACGCACGAAAAATTGATACATAGATGAACATAAAAATGTCAAAACGACCTCGAAATGAATAGTGTAGTTGTCCATCAAAGCACAGTGTAGCGCGCATATGCTAAGCGCTTAACTTCTCGTTGTTCACACTTCCAAATCCCAGTATCCACTATGCTATTAGCTTCCCACAATCCCTTTAAAAGCCAAACAAATTCCATTATTCGATTATTCCATCAACTCTTCTCAGATAAAAAGGGAAAATTATTCTCATTCATTCATGGCTAATTTTTCTTGCTTTCTTCTCTTTTTCCTCGTCCTTTATTTCGTGAATTCTTATTCGAAGGCGCAGAGTGTGCCGGCTATGTATGTGTTTGGCGACTCCCTAGTCGATGTTGGTAACAACAAACACTTGTCGCTCTCCCGCCTTCGAGCAGATTTTCCTCACAACGGGGTCGACTACCCCGGTGGAAAAGCCACTGGAAGGTTTTCCAATGGCAAGAATCCTGCAGATTTCTTAGGTAACTCTCTTGTTCAATTGTTCTACTCTTTAACATATGGTATGCTAGTTTACTGCATGCATTAAAGGTGTGTTGAGCAGTACTCGATAGAATTAAATAGGATGCTAAATAAGATTTTAACTCATTTTTCTTCGTTTGATAGCTGAGAAGTTAGGTTTAACGACTGCGCCACCATATCTTTCACAACCCAACGACGTGTTTGTGAAAGGTGTAAGCTTTGCCTCGGGAGGAGCCGGAATCTTCAACGCCACAAATGAGGACGTTATTGTGAGTGATGGCACTGTCCCAACCTAGCTATCCCTGCGACTATAAATTCTAACTCGTTTTATTTATTCATCAGAAACAAACAATTCCATTGCCAGTCCAACTCGGGTATTTCTCTCGAGTACATCAAAGACTAGTGAAACAACTAGGAACAGCCGGTGCCGAGGAGCACTTATCCAAATCACTGTTTCCAGTCGTAATCGGGAGCAACGATCTCATTAACTTTTCCGAATCCGGAAATACCCCTCAACAATTTGTTAATCTCATGGTTTCGTCTCTCAAAGAAGTGCTCAAGGTAAAGTAAACTGCCCGTTATAGCTCGTTATTCGAATATATCGTAATATTCAGTTAATTTCGAGTTCAATTTTCACGACTTATAAGTAATTTTATGGATTCAGGGATTACATGGTCTAGGGGCACGTAAATTTTTGATTGTTGGCACTGCACCAATTGGCTGCGCACCAAAGCAAAGATTTCAAAGTGCAACTAATGAATGCAATGCAGAAGTAAACTCCTTGTCGAAAAATTACAACCAAGGACTCCAATCAATGTTGCAAGACTTGAAATCAGAGCTTAAGAACATGCACTACTCTTATCTCGATACATACAGTATCTTTACAAAATTTATCGACAATCCCACAACTTATGGTACATCCAATATTCTTAGAATTAATAAATCAACGTGAACTAAAAGATTAAATTTACATTAGTTTTCCCAAATTTTCGTACTATGATTATCTAATTTAAGAATCGGGGTTGTTATCGACAGGTTTCAATGAGACTAAGGCTGCTTGTTGTGGATTAGGGAAATTGAGAGCCAAGGTTCCTTGCACTCCTGTTTCAGAATATTGTTCGAACAGAAGTAGTCATGTTTTTTGGGACATATACCATCCTACGCAGACAACAGCTCGTACTTTTATTGACATTCTTTTTAGTAATTCACAAGAATATGTAACCCCCATTACTATCCAACAATTGACTGCTATATGAAATGCATACTACACACAGAGTATGGAATCATCTGTTTGTTATAATTCAATCTATATTTTTAGTATTTGTATACTTGTTTTTGTTCTATATGGTAGACTATGTAATTTTAAAGAATTAATAAGAAGTTAAAATCGATCATGTCCATTGTAATATTATATTCAGTTTAATTTTGACGTCAAAAGCAATTGATTGCTACCAAACAACATGAAGAAGATGGCCCAATAATTTGAAATGGGAGTGGTACAAAGTTCATTAATACTAGTGGAAAGGTTGCCCAACCATTTTCTATTATGGAAAAGATTAAAATAAACGATCAAAGAAGGAATGATTTCTGGGTTGTATCAAAATAGTCTTTTACTTGATATTATAATAGAATATTGATCTTCATTGCCAAGTCACAACTAATTCACCGTTGAGCCTCGAACACAATTTATCAAAACGATTTTTTCGGAAAAAAATACATAGTTGGAAAATAGAAATAAATTTAAAAGTTGTAACATCATTGAAACAAGATAGTAACAAAATTGAAACGCCAACCTATTATATTATTTAATTTCTCTTCCACATTAGGTGCATGTTCCTAGAAAGATATTCCCAGAAAATGGGTGGTGATGCGTTGACCTTAGCTCGAACAGTACAATTACAAACAGTAGCAAGCAGTTCTTAAAATGGCTAATTTGATTTCTCTTCCTCTAATCTGTGTGGTTTCGTGTCTCAATGTTGTTTTGTTTTGGTTACAAAGCCAGGACCACCTTCCATTCCGCTGTGGCTAAAGCGGAGAAAGTCTTCACGGACATTAAAAAATCTGATTTTATATCCCATCGAGGTGTACTAACTATAATTTCATTTACTATTTTTAGGATTCATTACAAAAATTGGTTTTTTTTTTTTTTTTTTAAATTTGATTTTGGAAATTTGTTGAAATTGTAGAGGATATAGATAAACAATCACCGATAGAATTAAGGCCGGGGTCTACGAAAGATGGGGTTGAATCGAAGGTGATCGATTATATTTCTATGAATTTGTAAAGGATTCATGCTGTATGGAAAATGTAGAATTTAATTTTTTTTTTTTTTTTTTGTATGGCGGCGAGTTTCGTAATCAGAAAACCGAGAGTTGAAAGTGGATTTAGAGTTTGACTTTGATCTCCAGTTGTATTCATGGGAGTGGATTTAAAGTTTGACTTTGATGTCGACTTGAAATGATGCCAGTTTTGTCAAATTTTGGCTATCAAGAGTATCAAGAGTTGTGTTCTATTTTAAAGGTTAATCTTAATATATTTGATTATATATTCGTCTTTATTGGATGCGAAATTTATCCCTTAACATGCCGTGCAAGATGGTGGTTCTTTTGAACAAACTAACATTGAAATCTGCATGCTTTAAGTATTAATTGGATCGAATTGTTCATTGGAGTTTAATGTGCTTTCATACCGTATTAAACACGTTTTTGAGATCAAGTGGATTTTTTTCAATTTTGACTTAAATGTGGACGAAGCCTGATTGAACATGAACCAACCAGAAAATGATAATCTTGATAAGCCATCCACCTCGTTGCATTTTTAACGTTCTCTATTTTCTCCAAGTTCTTGATGTTAAAATTATAGTACAGATTTCAGTTTGGTTCTTTTTTCTGGTTTCTATTTTCACCAAACTGTTGCCAATGTTGAAGTCTTAAATGTTCCTGAAGAATGTTTGAAAGTGGCTATAGTACTTAGTTTTTCTTTGGCGACTTTTCAGTGCTGGATTAGTGTACAACTCCATGAGGGATCTCCTTGCTTCTTCCAGAGGCTCTTCACCTATCAGAGAGAGAGCTAGCTTAAGCTTCTCAGCAGTGAAATCACTCTTATTACGTGAAAAGGAAGATAAGATAGCAAGTGAGTTTGGTGCTGATGAGAGAGTTCTTTCTCTAATCAAATCACTGCTAAATTCAGGTACATAGTTGGGATACTCCAGAGAGCATCTTCTTTCTTTGTGTCTTATCTTCTTTTTGGAAATTCTGAATTCACTATTTTTAGTTTTGCTTGCATTGTTCTATGGTGATTTTCACTTCCGGTGTAATATGTGCAAGATATTCGCAGAAGGACTTTTTCCAGGGAGGACTTGCTCTAGTTTGGTAGAAGATGCGAATACTACATCATTAATTAAGGATATTCATGGTGCTCCTGTTGAATCTTTTGTTGTTAAGATTGCTGAAGCCATTGGTTGTCTAAAAACCCTGCTGAAAATGGCATCATTTTGGTGCAGAGTTGTCACCGAAGTAAATGGATTCCAAGGAATTTAAAATTTAAGATCCGTCTGCAGAATTGTATTTGCAGAGGACGGAGACTTCATGTTCCCGGGTATCAAATATGTTGCTACAGTTTACTCCTTGAGTTGGTTTCCTTGCTTTGCATATAGGCACACTTGAATTGTTGATTAGACTGTATAGCCAGTTGGCATAATACATCATTGTGCAAACCAAATTCCAGTTTTGCTGTCTTTCCTAATAAAGTTTACAAAGCATGTCACGTGTCATTGTAACCTGAAAAAACTGAAGTGGCTGAGGGAAAAATCCTTCCTGCTAAGTCATTTTTAAAGTTATGCTTCTTTTAAGATTAGGAAATATATGTATCTGGTATGCAAATTTTTTTGAAGAGGTTATTTCCTCTTACAGGAATGATGATAGATCAATAAATGATATATATAAGGATTAGAATGCATGGCATTATACAGAAATGCTAACAAGGGTCCATTGCTTTGCTGAAAGGAGAATGTGGGCTAACTGTGTTGGAGTCAGAGCAGCCATTTTCAGCGTACAAATCAAAGATCACTTGCCTAGTCTGTTATCCTAGCATACTGTAGTATGATCCTTCCCAAAGTCCAGGATTTACTTGCACAGATAGAAAATTGGGAAAAAGTGACTGGATTCTAAATCATGGTCGGTCTACATTTACCTGTGACAATAAGATTGTTTTATTGCCATCTTCATCCGTAAGTCTACTTTACAAATAAAAAGGTGGAGTCATGGCATTATGGTTTTGAAACCAGACTTCAGAGTGTCTTTACATTAGGTGATGCAATCTGTATGACCTTAATATCTTCTGATGCATAGAGCATCTGTATATCTTTTAGATATAACAGTAGAATTTTTCCGAGAGGACAAGCTGTTAACTGGCTAAAAACTAAAAACAAAACTTTCTCTAACTAGTCAAAAAAGCATAATGGTTGATTTATTGACCTTAATGTACTCAGCAGCCTTCATTGAGCAATATGTTAATATGATTTATTCTTGCTTGTTCTCTTCAGTATGTAATTAACTAATGAAGTACTTCTTGAATAATTTGCTATGCAGCTGAGAAGATGTTGGTATGAAGAACAATATATTCCTGGCATTCCACCAGTTGAGATCCCAGACCTGAATTCATGTCTTCTATATCAACAGTTACAGGTCATCAACTGTTGCATTTCGCAAAAAATATGCCGGTCTGCTGCCTCCGTGTTACTAGAGTCTGTTGGGCAGTCAAGCTCAAATATTGAGTCGTCCTTGGGTTCTGAAGGCACAGTTCCCATGGTCCCTCATTCGTATGCTATGTCCAAGTCTGGTGAACTTGTTCTTCGATTGGGAGCGGATAAAGAATGTGGCAACTTAACAATGCTGGACTCTGGTGAACCTATATATACACCTGAGACTCAGGTTCAGTTGATAAATAGAGAATGTAAATTGTGAAATTATCTCTAGGCTCTAGATCCTTCCCATGCTTAGTTTATGCGTGTTTTATATATGTAGGAATTGCCTTTGCTAACAGAAGATCTTATCAAAGAAACGGAGGATTTTGTACTGCGAACAGGCAGGTCAGTAAAAGTAATGTGTCTTGGAATGATGAATTTGTTTCTTTCGATATAAGAGTGTACTCTTTACAAGTTATGAAAGGGATCCTGGCATATGATATTATAATAATTAAGAACTTATAAATTCTTATATGGATGCATTGTTTCTACTAATAAATGGTTCATCAACTAGTTCTCAATGGCCAAATAAAATGTGACGTTGAATGTAAAAATAACATGTTTTTGTCGATTGAAAGAAAAAGGCAAAAACAAAAGAAAGAACTTCACCGTTGCTTTGATGATATGGATAGTGAAATTGTTTCATGATTACCTTGTATAGTTGATGTAATTGATTGCTCATAATAATTTACAATGTTTACCGATATTTTATATTTTCTAGTGAATTATGTCTTATTATCATCTTATTTTTTTGAACTCAATATTTGACAGCAAATTATGCCTTGATTATCTCTTGAATTTATTTGGAAACTCGAAAAAGCATGATAAAATTAAAATCTTGTATTTCTATGTTTTATGATGGCGTTTAGAGCTCATATGATGACTAGGTAAATTGATGCCCTTTTATTCTGATCATTATGAAATTGATGTAGTAGTCTTCTGAATGAGATCATTAGTTGCTTTGATGCAGAGGTGATCCTGTGGTATAGTATCTCCATTTTTTGGGATCCTCATGGTTTCAATGTCAAACAAATTTATACATTCATTCATATGTCAAACAATGTAAAAA
Source organism: Fraxinus anomala (assembly GCA_903798345.1). Lineage (NCBI taxonomy): Eukaryota > Viridiplantae > Streptophyta > Magnoliopsida > Lamiales > Oleaceae > Fraxinus > Fraxinus anomala. Next base: position 13,340 of record CAIGRN010153235.1, read on the forward strand.
GTAAACCAGTTTATACTGAAACTAATTCATTCACTGACCAGCTTAGTTTGTGCAGGTTAGGCCTGACCAAACCAAAAATAATGATTGTCAAACTGATCCATAGAAAACTATATTGTAAAAATACAACATTAGACGAACTTAGTTAAAAATAAAGAGTTAAATCAGTTCTTTGTTTGCTTTTTGATCATCTATGTGAATGTTGTGCATGCTGATCCACTATTTTCTCTAATAAGGGTGTGGTTGATTTGAACTCCAAATGAATCTTTGGTTCAAAATTTTTTGTTTCGATATTCTCCACCCGTTTTTCTTTGATGAATTATGGTTCTGTTGGTCATTGTTGGTTCAACATTCTATATCTAATACTTCAAATTGTTCTCTCAATGACACTGAAGACAACAGTTTCAATTATTCTATCTTTCCTCCAAAGGCATTTTATGACACAAGTTGCCTGTTTTTATTTGCTCAGTGTTGGTGCAGGATGCTCCCAACTCCTTTCTGACATGCAGGCCTTTAAGGTGAGGTTTCATGATAAAAATCTTACATTTTGTTGTTGAATACCCCGTGGCAAAATTTTCACGACCTAAATACTGTTTTGTGCTGTTATCCTTGTCAGGCAGCAAATCCTGACTGCATATTAGAAGATTTCGTAAGATGGCGCTCTCCTCCTGATTGGATGGAAAATGATACAAACACTGAAGTGAACAAAACTTCTGCTGGGGTTGACTTATTATCTGTAAAAGGTCAACTTAGTACGCGAATGCAGAAAGAAGGTAATCCTTTTACATAGCTTTGCTTCCAAGAATTACTTGTCATGAAACTCAATTTAAATTCAAATGTAAGGCAATTTAGCTTAGACATGACATCAGGCTCCTTATAGAAATTATTAACCATTTATGTTTTAAAATAATCTCAGTTATTCAATCATATTCATTCAAGTTGTTTACTTCGTGGTCTTATGTGATTTTTAAATTTACTAGACACTAGTCAGTGATCAAACGTGTTCACAGCAGGACTGTTTGATTATCTTTCACGACTCTGAATTTATGCCTTGTTTTAGAATTTATGCATTTAATCAGTTAAAAAAAACACCAAGTATTTAACATGAGTTATGAACTAGTAATCTAATATTTATATTTCATCATGGGACGAGTCACGGGGACATACTGCTGCTAGAGCCTAGAGGGTTTCAGTGCGTTCCATGGTGGAAAGTTATTGGAAGTACTGCCTTCCCCTTCTGTTGAAATGAAGAGCAAAGTGAACTCTATCTAAAAGGTGGTATTTAGTAATACGATGTAACCTTGGATGTCTAAGATATATTGTGTCACACGGAAATAAAGATCGATTCGACTTCCCCACTCTTAGACTTTTTATTATATCAATTCTGGTGGTCCTTGTCTGTCACTTATGGGGTTAAAAACATTGCTGTTCACTGAACTATTAGGGAAAATTCATTTGGGTCATTAAATGTCAACTTGTTTCGATTAGATCACTCAACTCAGGTTTGGACAAGGAAAAAATTGAGGCCTGAAAGAAGATAGGGGCAATGGAGTTTTGGTGGGGGTGGTGTGGAGGATTGACAAGGGGCAGACCTGGTGGGCTGGGGAAGGGGCATTCTTTATGTCTTCTAGCTAGATGTTGTATTTTTTCATCTATAATGAGTATAAAAATAAGTACTAATTACTTTTTTCTTTTTTAATCTTTTTGTTTAGATTTATTTTTTAGGGCTTTTATCATTTTCCTAATTTTCATTTTAATTTTTTTAATACTGGGTGATGTTAATTTGTCATTTATTTGTTGAACTGTCCCAGCTAGCAGCATTATTTGCTTAGTAGGCTGCCACATCCGCATTTCATCAGTCAAAATATTTGAATATCTCTGGCACAAAACACTTTCTTTTTTTCCGTAATAAAGAAAAAATAAAGTAAAAAAACTGTTTGCTCAGAAGTAGAAATTTAAGCTACGTTTGAGCCCCACTCTTTTTTTACGTACAAAATTATTTTATTGAAAGAATGTATGGTTGAAAACGAATGTGGAGAAAAATGAGTTTTTAGAGAATGTGGCTCAAACATGAGCTTAATTCTTGTTTTCAGAGATAGCATGGGTTCTCCTGCTTCTAAATCATGGTTGGAAGATGAAAAGTTATCTGTACATTGATATAATGATATGTTTAGACTTCAATATCGATAATCCAAATGCTGGTCATTATTATGAATGTACTATCGTTTGGAAATACAAGCAAGAAATGCTATTTTCTTAAATCTATAATAGGACTTTGTCTGAAGCTGAAGCTATGTTGAGTATGTGCTTTGTTGTGGATACCATAGTCGTTTTCCTTTCTGTTGGTATTTGATTAACGATAATCTTTTGTGATAAATGAAAAATGATAAAATAAAACTGAGGTCCAATGAACAACATACCTATTTACCACAGTTTTAAAATATTTTTAAAGAATCCGGTGGTTTCATATTTTTGTGACTGAAATACATCATAATCAGAAAAGAATTTTCTTGCCAAGCAGATACGGAAGATGGAATATTTTGTGTAACTACTAACTATAGATATAACAACTTTGCTGATACGTCATTTCTGATTGATGCATAGGTAATTTGTAGCGTGAACTATGGGAAACGGCAAAACCAATACCAGCTGTTAGACAAACTCCCCTTTATGATGAGGATCTGGCTGTGTAAGCTCCAGTAAAATATCAATATCTATATTTGGATTGTGAATAATACAAACTTATTGACCACGATCATGTGACCTGAGCGCAGGGAAGGTATACTGGACTTTCTGGAGGACATTTCACATTCTGAGCTATTGAAACAGCTCTTTATTGTTGCTGTAAGTCCTCCACTAGAATATTTTGCTGCTTAGTTTTTCCACATTTTCTCGTCTTCTTTCACCTTCATCTGTAAGGAATAGAGAATCTACAAACCTAATCCTATATACCAATTTATTGCCAAGGGATGGATTTGAGTTGTGCTAATATTCACAGAAACGATCCTATTCACAGTTTTCATAGGCCAATAATCTTAAAAGGCAGATTAGTCATCTGTATTCTTAGAGGAAAACATATCAAATACTTATCGAGTACGAAGACGAAGCCTGAAACCAATTTAATCCTTTTTCTGATAAGACTTGCATACAGAGGAAGAGCCAGGGGAGATCAAATTTTCTTTTGCAGTGGGCTAATACATAGAAGAAAAAAAAATTCCAATAAAATTTTTCACATATTTAAAAAAAAGGGCTTGGGCCCTATCTCCGCCCCTGCCCACATAGAAATGTGCCATATGACGTGAGTAAAGCCAAAAACAACGGTTTTATTTATAACATTAGTGGGTGCATCTAACTCTCCATGATGTAATCGTCTGATTTTCCGAGGTTGTAAGCACCGCCTAGAGTGAGGCTCTAAGGGAAAGGTGTAGGGCTATATCTGCCTCGCAGCTTGTAGAGGACCTTCAGTGATTGTGCAATCAAACCGTCTCATGCAGTGTTCCCGTAATCTCACTCCAGTTCAGTCTTCCCACATATGGCTAGATTTCTTTTCCATATCATTTTGGAGGATAGCTAATCTGGATCTCAGAGTCCTTTCTTTCTTTGTGCATTACATGTAACTTATGTTTTATGCCCAAGGTATATCGTTTAGTGGACAAGTACAAATAATGCAGGAGCTGAGAGAAAAATAAGGCAACTTAACATGTCCCCTGTAAGCTATCAGTGTGAATCCTTACATGATCAAATCAATTAGGTCGAGATTTAAAAAGCTTATTTATCATATTAAGGAACATTCAGCACTGAGCAACTGGATAGATGATGAAGAAGACTGCAAATAGGTGTTGGGATTTTAGGTGTTGGGTCTGCCGTCTAATAGATAATCTTGCATTTCCTTGGGGGTTAAACCTCATGTACCTTTAAAGCAAAGAAGTTTGAGCTTCCAACTTAATTAAACATATTGTGTAGCTGCACGGCCATTCGGCTGCTAGTGCTGTAGTCATTGGATTTGCAGCTGGCAGGAATGAAGGGTTATAGGGAAGGACAAGACTTGGGTCTTCTAGCATTAATGATATTTCGTTATCAGGCCACAGAACATTCAGGGATAACTCTAGGGGAAATTCATATGCTAAAGTTATCACGTACCAGGATATTACTGTGTACAAGCTCTGTCAGTGAATTTTGTAAAGCTAATTTGATTATTATATTATTTTGTTGAGGCATATTTATACTAAACTCTTCATCTTTGGAAGGGTTCTCTTCCCGGCATTTTCTCATCCTAGAGGATGTTATTTGTCCCACCAGGTTTACTTTTATAATGTGGAAGTAGTACGTCTTGAAGAAACTTACATATTGGTAGCCTTTAAGAGGAANTTGGAAGGGTTCTCTTACCGGAATTTTCTCATCCTAGAGGATGTTATTTGTCCCACCAGGTTTACTTTTATAATGTGGAAGTAGTACGTCTTGAAGAAACTTACATATTGGTAGCCTTTAAGAGGAAGAAAAACTCTTATATTTTAGCAAAGAACCTGCTTGCTCTTGAAGATCACGTCTTTCAGCCACCAGTGGATTTTAATGCCCAATTACAAGCACTCTCATATGAGATGTGATGAGTGGAATTCACTCATTGAACTAGCACCTCTAAAACATAGTTTTTGGCTTGTTCTGGAGTACTTTCGAGTGTTTTGATGTGTTTGTTTATATTGTTTTGTAGTTTAGGTAACTTGGAGAAAATGACATATTTTGGAGCTTGGAATGAAGCTATATTGNAATTCACTCATTGAACTAGCACCTCTAAAACATAGTTTTTGGCTTGTTCTGGAGTACTTTCGAGTGTTTTGATGTGTTTGTTTATATTGTTTTGTAGTTTAGGTAACTTGGAGAAAATGACATATTTTGGAGCTTGGAATGAAGCTATATTGTTGATCATGAAAGTGGGTATGAAGTGGAGATGAAAGAAGAGAAAAATAAAGTGGGAAAGAGGCAAGGAAATGAGACCAAAAGTGAAGGAAACATATGGGCGTCAAGAAACAGCCAGGAAATCAACAGAATGCGCAACCAGAAAATCAACAGAATGCGGTGCCCAACCGTCGCCAGCAAAGGATTCCATTGCAGCGGTGTAATGCCAGCCATGGGCGACGTGGCGCCGCCTCCCAAGGTTAAAAAATCAGATTTTTTACAAAGTTTTCTACCCAATCCAACCCCAACTCGTCTTGAAACTTGAAGGGACTATAAATACAAATTTGAAGACCTACTTTTGGGGGTTGAACGACGCAAGAAGCAAAGGAACAAGAGAATGATTGAGAGCAAGAAAGACAACATCAAGGGGCAGATTTCAGGCGCCAAATCAGTTTTTCTCATTCTTTTCTTCTCCATATTCTTTATATTAGATTGGATTATGTCTTTTCTCTTAATCATGAACTTAATTCTAGATCTAGGGTTTGATGTAACCTAACTATCATCATGTAGGAGCTTCTAATATAGTTATTTCTTATGATTTTTCCGTTAATTTATTTGTGCTGATTCTTGCGCATTGCTTTCAATTACCTGATCAATAGTTGAATGATTTGATGCTTTAAATCTCGGTATTAGAGAGAGTTTTAGGCGTTATCTAAGAATAACATAACCTAAAATTTGTAGGTTTCGAGAGAAAGTATGAAATCTTTGAGGCTTATTCCATTTAAGAGCCACATTCTTGATCATTTCTAGATTTTTAATTCGGAATAGAGATATTATAATTAAAATATAGAGATTGGTTCTATTCAGCACTCGAGAGAGAGAATATAATTAATCTAGGGTTGTTGTCTATAAACTTAGGAAAATTTGATAGAAGAAACTATAAAAGTTGAGAAACATTGTTGATAGTGCGGTAAAATCATTCCCAAGGTTTTCTCACGTGGATAAATCTCTTATAATTTGTCTTATTTTATTTGAATTGCCACCACATTCCTGTTAGACTAGTATAAAAACATTGATTTTCTAGATAAAGTAAAAGCTAAAATAATTATAGTACTTAGTAGGAATTAAATATCAATTCACGTGGGTTTGACATTCTAATTATCTTTATATTACAAAACTTGACATTGTACACTTGCGGTACAATTTATGCCACACAAAACGCGTAACAAGCTGCGACCATTCTACCGTGTATTACAGCCTCTTCTGGTGTCATTTCTTGTAACTACACACAACTCCAAATTGTATAGTCATTGCGCTTGTAAATGGTTTCTAAATCATGGAATACTAATGCCATATTTTCATCTGCTGATGTCTGATGTTCTGAAATTTCAGTTGGGTGCAGGACTAATAATTGCAGAGGCCACCATCTCCACAAACTCAAGTTTGTCAAAATTGTTCCATGAGTGCAGAAACTATATTGTTCAGAGTTGTCAAATGGGTACCTGGGTTGATAAACTCGATGATATATGCCAGGTAAACTTTATGCAGCCGAGTGGTAGATAATTTATTTTGCTGGATTTAATGGATTCGTGCTGTGTTATGAATCAGGATAATGACTAATGGGATTCCGTTACATTTGCAGTATCCTTATGGGCTTATGGCAAGTGATCTTGTGATTGACTTCCAAGAAAAGTACACGATTATTTGTTCACTATGGAAGATATTGGATTTTATGAGTTCTTGAAAACCTTTACCTTTGAGAATGACTTTTTGGGTTTTGATTATAGGTTTACGATTCAGTGGAGACGACGTTGATAAATCCGGATGAAGTTATAAAGACGACAACTCAGCCTGAAGAAACCACAAGTGCATGTGACTTACGAAATTGTTTCAAGAGACTTAGCTTAATCTTTGGCGGCAAAAATAAACACTCGTCGAAAGCATCCACGAAAGATCCAAAGAACAATGATCCTAACCCAACGTGCCAACCATTCTCATCGACATTTTCAGAGAAGCCTCCAAAGCCCATGCTTCTCTGGCAGATAAACCTTCCAGTTCAGTTGAAACTGACTGGACAATTGTTTGAACATGGAATT
>CAIGRN010153238.1:0-13120 GCA_903798345.1 Fraxinus anomala
CAATGAAATTGAATTGAAGTTCAGAGTCCCCAACTTAAATATGCTTCCGGCTGAAATACACGAAGACGAAGACCTCAGTTAGTACATATCGGTTCATAAGGAAACTGCAATCTGCGTTACTGTTTCAGAAGCCGAGCCCCCAAGTCTTAGCATGGCAACGGATTCAAATTGGTCGGATCATTTGTTAATCGTATGAGATGTTTATCAAAACGTACATAAAGAGGACACAAGTCATCAGCATAATATCTCAACAGAAATTGCACCCGAAGCGTCGTTTTCTGATATTGGGGTTGCACCCTTAGATGAGAACTTGGATGAACCCTTAAATGGTAACGATGCCGCTAATATTGCTGAACGGATTACACCTGTGAATACATCGGACCTTATTGAACGGGAAATATTCTTCAGTAAGAAGGAGTTGTACTCGAAGATTCATGTACTCACATTGCAAGAGAAGTTCGAATTTTGGGTGAGCAGGTCAAGCATGAAGATGTTAACCGTGAAATGGACCGACGCTAATTGCAAGTGGATGCTACGTGCCTCGACTGTGAAGAAGTCTGCACTCTTTATGATCCGTAAATTCAATAATCAGCACACATGTTCCGTAGACGTTTGTCGTAACGCACACCGTCATGCCACTAGTTCTGTAATTGCCGAACTCATATTGGGAAAACTAGACACTGCAAATCTCAAGTACGATTATGCAACTATTTTACGTGATATGGAACATAAATTCGGAGTAAAAATTAGTTACAGCAAAGCACATAGGGGGAAGGTGGCTGCTTTACTCAAGCTGCATGGTAAATCAGGGGATAGTTTATATAAACTTACTTTGTACTGTCACGTCCTAGGAGAACATAACCCCGGAACTGTAACCCACATCCAAGTCGATGGCCATAACAGGTTTACTTATTTCTTCTTAGCATTTGGTGCAAGCATTCATGGTTACTTGCACTTCTTGAGGCCCGTAATTTATGTAGACGGTAGTCACTTGAAAGGTCCATACAAAGGTACACTTCTACTGGGGAATTAACATATGTAATTATGTTGTTCTGTTTGTTACTGTACTGGCCACCGTACCATTTCAATAGCATCCTATCATCATATTTGTGCATTTTAGTTTTATTATTCCATTAACGTACATCATGTGATATCTGTGTCCTCATTTCGAATTATGCTTGTGCGTACTGAAACCAACATGACATACATAGTTTGCAGCACATCCCGACACTTCATCTGTTGATCCCGACAGATGTTCTCTGTAGTTCTCTATAGTTCAACAAAACAGCAATTGAAGTGGCAAACACAGTGCAGAAGGACATTGTTGCCCTCATATTTGATTAATGATCATTACTAAATATGCGCAAAATATTTGGATGAACGTAATATTAACATAAATAAGGGCTCCACGAATAAAACGTACAAAATTCGAGGCCGTCGTTTAAAATTTATTTGTAACACATCCTACCATAACTAATTTCGTGGTTCCTTCCACATCCGATTTCACATTCATCCCACAGCAAAAGTTATATATATAATTAACGAACACTTATTTAGTCACGCGATGGTATCCCATCACCGGTCTACTATTCATTGCACATGAATCCGATATTTGGACCACTGTCGTCATCAGAGTTGTCAGACGATACGATAATTATTTCAAGAACTCCTACGATAGGGGCTACGCGTTCATCATCGAAGTCGTCGGAGGACATAATGTGGTTCTCGAACACATTCTAGAGCACACTGTTAGGTGATTGCGATTCTTCGCTAATGAGTGCGTCGAGGTCGGGAAATGGAACAGGGAAAGTGACTCTCCAACCACTTCTAGGGACGTCCTCCTCATCATCCAACGAAATTACGATGGGAAAGTTCGGAGACGAGCCGGGCATCGACTTCGGCTTGTTCAATAGCTCGGTGTCGTTGCTCGCAGTAGAGGAAGCCATATGTTCGAATTATCATAGGTAGGAATCTGCTGTGTATCAGTTGCCCTTGCTTGTGGGGTTTTCAAGTTTTACTTGTATGAGAAGTGGACATGCTATTTATACTGGGCTGGGTGATGAAACATTTATGATGCTCAAGTTGTCAACCACCTAATCCAATGTCAAACTTAAATGTGCAGGACAATTGGTGTGATGTTACCAGTAATTGAAGTGTACTTAAATTTACAATTACAATTTACTCCATAATTAATTACTATTGTATTTGTCACATGTGATAAGTTGTAGATGCGAAATTTATTATTTTTAAGTAATAAGTTATTCTTCTAGATGTCATTATTTTCATAATATACGATTGAATTCTCATTGCTGTACTTACAGGTTGCCCTATCCGTTATGACTCGTAATTCGAACAATTTATAGTTACCTAAGTGGACCATAAAGTAATCGCTGCAAGACAAATGTGCCATTGTACATCAATGTACAGATAATGCACTGTTTGCCATATGCGACGAAATGTTTGAAACAATTCATGACATAAAAAAAAATTAATTTACTTAAACACAAAATTTAATGTGCCATTAACCAGGATCAACATTACAAAACAACCTTCCATGCAAATTCGTGAAGAATGAAATGAATTTAAACATTTACAAAACCAGAAAATCAAAGACACATTACGTAAAAGTTCACAAAACCAAAGTTACTTGGTAGTCACCGGAACAAAAGAAATGGAACGTATAAAAATCTTCTCAACTACTTCTTTCGTGTTTACCTCTTATCCCTAGTGTACGGTGTCCTTTTCAATGTTGCGGCATTCGAAAGCGTGTGGAACGCCGCTTGCTAATTGGACCACTTTAGCCTTAACTGGGTCTTCGGTCGCACCACCTAGGGAACAACAACAATAGACAAATAGTTAGATCGAAATAAGGCAATGAAATTTGTGTGTGTTTTCATTTACATGAAAAGCTGTTGGATGATTTGGGTAGGCGAAAGTGTAGTGTGAAGAAGTTACCTTCCACTTCCATCCCGCCTAAAGCGGTCCCCGCGTCTTCGCTCTGATTGCCATACAGATCCTGCTTTGTTTCGACCTGGCCACACGTTCCTCCTACAACTGGTGCTCCTACCACTATAGAACAATGGAAAAAGAATGTGCGATAATCTCCTTATAGGGTAAATGAGGTCGGTAGTGAAATGAACTTCAATATCACATCATTGAAGCGGGAAGATGATCATACAATTCGGGGTCTCCGCCACCCAACGCAACATCGTGTTCTTCCAGCATCTGATCTATGTCAAGGCCAAAGTCGTCTTCGTAACCTACAGATTGTTACAGTGAGTTAGAAAATGCAGGTTATTCCATCCTATCGTCTTATACATAACGAGCTCCGAACTAGAAGTTATAAGACAATTTGCATACGTACCTCGCGGTGGTTGTGGATAATGTATAGGGTCATTTCACAGGTCAGTCAGAGCTGTAGATGCGGTGGATATGGTAGGTGCCACTACGTCGATATGAATTCCCAGAGTCTAGTGTGTTCAGCCGTAACGTGCTCGAATATTTCAAGTTTCACGATTCAGAGTCGCATCTCAAATAGGACTTTTTGATCCAACAACATCTCCTCGACGTCCGATCTTATCAACCACCTCCAGTTTGTACACCCCGCTGTCTGGATGTTGATGGAGCTCTGTCCCCAAATACATCTTGACGTGGAATGTAGGCTGCAGAAAATACACCCGTCATCCCTCGCAGGGCTCTCTCATTCACCGCCATCTCCGCTATTGTTCGAACTGGAATCGTCATTTTCTTCGGCAAACTACCCGACACGATCACCCGCACCAGAAGCAATGTCGTCCAACTCTCCACTGGTCTCATCCCCGTTATCTTCCGTTTACTCGAACCCTGGCCATCTCCTCCACTGACCTCGACATTGGCATCAAACTGCGTAGCGACCATAGTCCATGCAATGTCGTCCAAAACAGGCACGGCATTATCATCAAATGGCACAAGAGTTGACATGTAGTGTTGGTTGTGCTCCAGCTCTGTCAGACGTAGCGTTGCAAAAACATGCAGCTGCGAATAATGTAACAGTTTGTTCAGTGGAATGAAATGGCACAAATTTTTGGATTGAATGACAATAACATTTTGCCTAACTCGGGAGACGAAAGGTTACCTGCACTTTCTTGAAGAAGGCATCGTATATGCGATGCTGAAACTGTTTCGTGGCCGTCCAGCTGAGAAGACGTGGGGATCGTTCACCGAGCCGCTGATCAAAATGTTGACCAATTTTAGGAATTACGTCGAACGCCCATATCTATTGCATGATGGGTCAAACATAGTGAATTAGTGTCCCGTCGATTACCCAATAGACCAGAAGGTTAATAAGGAATTCAGCTGAAATTGAAAAAAATACCGTACCTACATGGCTATGGGAAAGTCGTGAACTGTGTAATTGATCTCCTTCTAACGCTTCTTCTTGGCATCACGAAATTTGCTAGCGTATCTGCCCCGGAATCCCTTGATGAGACGAGAGTAGCCCACTCTACCCCAAGGGTAGGCAAAAAAGACGTCAAGGTAATCGACGATCGAAAGTGTCACGAGCTCGATACCCACATTATTGTCCGGAGAGTTGAATACTCCTTCCACTATGAGTGCAAGCCCCAGCTTGTATCGATCAGCCCGTAGGGTCGATGACCGAACTAATGTCTTCTCGATTCGGGCACATGAAATCTTGTCCAAAGATCTAAAATACTTGTCCTTTAGTCTCGTTTTTTTCAGGACTCGATGAAATCGATCGTCATCAGGCGGGACACCGCAACGCAGGCCGGTAACCACCTCATACTCTTGTAGTCCAAACCGGCAGTAGTGTCCTTGCACGTTGAACCACAATTCGTGTGACTTGTCTATTCGGATACCTCTGAAGAAAAGCTGTAGGATGAGCTAGGCAAAGAATTGGATGTCTGGAACGTTGGCCAAGAATCCAAGGGACGACTCACGGAAGTCATGGGGCTGTCGTTCATCAAAGTGCTCTAACACCCTTTGCACGTACTTGAGGTTACTTAGTTGGGATATGCGTGCACGCAACCTTGCGTCTTCCGGAATCAAGAATTCGAACTCCATGGACTTTGCAATGAATAAGAAGGCGAAAAAGGATCAGCTAATCACACGTCATCAATGTCTAAGCTAATACACACAGATGAAAACAAATAGCAATCAACATATGTACGTCAATCATATAACGACATAAAATTACTACCCAATGCAACATGAACAATCTGTAAAAGGACACGTGACGAAGATTTAACAATAAATGGAACATATGTGCTTCACATTATTTCATAAGGCAACCATCTGTCGAGAATTACTGCGTCTAACTGTCGGGATCGACAGTTGACTTGTACCAAATTTACTCAACTGCCGAGAATATCTGAGGCTAACTGTCGATAACGGCAGTTTGCCTATCCCTATTTTACCCGTCGACCGCAGTTAACTATCGGGAACGATAGAACACATGTTCACAAGTCACACATATGTAGATAATTTATGAGGTAAACCATTGCACACGAAGTGGTGACACATACCAAGATGGTAGAAGGTTCACAAGAAGATGTCATTTACATTAAAAACATCAATTTAAAATATAAGATCTCTTGAAGAAACAAAACAATTAAGCTAGAAACAGAATCTCAAAATGAATGAAATCACATTTTTGAATAATTTCAATCAAGCCATGTATGGGTGAACGGCCGATAACATTCAGAAATTTCTTAAAATTTGAAAAAAAAGTAGGTCAAACAATTCTCCATAAATCTCTATTACCAATCAACAATTCTTCAAAAACAGTAGGTCAAACATTCTAAGTAGAGTTTCCAATAACCTCAAGCAAGTTGGATCATCATGAACCGCAAGAACATACATACCCATTGGAAAATTGTCATAATTTCCGTTCTCACACCCACTTTTTCCTCTGATTTCCTCCACAACTATTATCCCCCAATAATTAAAAAAATCTAGATGCAAAAATCGATATAGAGAGAGCCAAATATTCAGAAAATTATACAAAATCACCAAAGTCATTACTTCACAACAAACCCAAATGCAAATTAAAAAAATGTATATCACAAAATTTCAAGAAATTAGGAAAAACTGTCGAAGCATTGACTTACACAATCAATCTTTTCTGGTGAGTCGATTGAGTGAGGAGTGAGTTCACGGTCGGTTTCTCCTTCGTTGGGCAGTGGAGTTCTCTTTTCGACGTCGATAGAACTTTCTCTGTCTCTCGCTTTGGCCGGTGGTGGGTGGTTCACGGTGGGATTCACAAGACGTTTTCCGGGAGAGGTTGTCTCCGCCTCTCTCTTTCTCTGGCCGGAAGAGGGCTGTGAAAGGTTTTACAAATTAAAATGATTTCCCTCCCTTTTTTTTGTTCCTTGTTTTGAAGGTTTAGAAGACAACTTTGTACAATGTCTATATGTAGTCAAATCTCAATCAATGCAAGACATGTTAGGTATTTAAATTATGCAGAGGAATAAAAATGTCCAATTTTGACATTCTTGCAACTAGTTTAAAAATGTGACATTTTGGTAATCACATGGTGGAAAAATGACATATGGTGTAATTTCCTCTAAAATATATTACAATCCTTGTGCATGCTAACAACCATATTTTTGGGTTATTATATGTTACTGGTAAACTAACAAAAACATAAAACAAAGGAAGGCAAAGCATTTTTTTATATCTTTTATGTTATCCTTTGTCATTGTGTAACAAAAAGAGTGAGTAGATATTTTGGATATATATGATAATTTTGCATTGAATTGATGTATCTACAACTTTTGATTCAATGATAATTTCAGTATTGTTGGATTAAGTTTTGATATTTAGTAGTACCAATGTTTTGTTTTGGTATGTTGGGTTGCATTGATATTACGTCTTAATTTAGCATGTGGTATGACATTGAAAAATGAGTTATATGTTAGTAACTACTTCATTCATTTTTCACTCTTAGTACTGCTTGATTAATTGCTTAAATTGGTTTTACATTGATTACTATTTCACATATATTTTACACTGGGTATTTGAGTTGTCTATTTCAGGAAACAAGTTTAATGCATGAAAAGCAAAATTCGATCAAGACAATTATTGGTTGTGTTAGTCTTTTGAGTCTGTATTTTTATTTCACTACTGCCTTGACTTTAGATTGTAGTTTTGTCACATAATGTCAAAGGGGGAGCTTGTTAAGTATTTAATATAATTATCAAGTCTGTGAACAAAAGCCACTTAATTTAATATGTTGTAAAAGTCAATGAGTAATGTGCAAATAGTAGAAAGTGAGTTATGTTAAGTTTAGGGTTTCAGAATGGAAAAGAAGGAAAAACAACGTCGGAATTTCGCTAACTTATCACCAAGGTTTGATTCGAGCGTCAAAAATAGTAACTGCATCTCCCGCCTATCGCTCGACTGTCACTTATCCCTCGTTCGAGGGATAGTGTTACCCGGGAAGTTTTTAATTCATTTTTTAAAGATTTTTTATCCGATCCATTCATTCTTTAACCTAAAGTATAAATATCAAACGCTACAGAATAGTTTTTTCTAAGGTTGAACATTGAGAATTCATACATTCTTCATATCCTCTTCACAAATTAGCTTTCAACCTTCATTTTTCAATTGATTCTTGGCAGCGAAAAACATTATATCCAAAATCCAAATACCAAACTGTCGCTTTCTCCATATCTATCAGAGTTTTGAAAATCAAGGGAAGGTAACTGGAGTTCTAGTCGTTGAAGAATGTGGTATTCTTCGCTAATCCACATGAGATAAATGATTTCACAAATTTGGGAGTTGTTGCAGGAGAGCATAATCCAGGAGAGTTTTGAAAACTACAGCTGGGAGTTGGTGTTGGAACACAAAATTCAGAAGAGCTGTAGGAATTACAGTCAGGAGGTCAGAAAGGTCGTGTCGTCGTCTTGTCTGGTAGAATGTAAGTTCAATCGTTTACAGTGGATTTTGACTGGTAAAGTGCCCGAAGTTTTTACCCAGTTGGGGTTTCTCCGTGATCATACTGTGCGTTATTTATTGCCTTATTTACTGTTTTTATATTCTGCGGTATTCAAACATAGAATAATTGAACTGATTGCATAATCATCTAGAGGTAATTAATAAGTGACTTGTTGCTGGTTAATTATAATTTGTTAATTCTGCAATTACACCTATTCACCCTATCTAGGTGTAGTTTGGATCGAACTTCGTATTTTTACATGATATTTTCTACCATTCCATTTGTTATCTATCTCAATCAAATAATATAACAAGCTCAAATTCTCACTAATTAGAAAATCTTCTGAATAACTTTGAAGCCATACTGCTTCCTTCTAACTTTATTGGAAGTTCTAATTTAATCTTTCAATTTTGAAGTTTTATAAAGGATTTCTAGAAAACTACCCTCTTATTAATTAAATATATTAAATCCTTGCATTGAATATCTAATTTCCAACTTCTGCACGTTTTAATTTTAACAAGGTATTCACTATAGTGCTCCCAAAACACAATTCTTGGGGTACAATAGAACTCAAAATTGAGAATGTTATACAATCAACAATCCTACCCTTACTATTATGGATAGGACTTAGCTTAGCAACATGATATTTGTCTAATTGCATAAGGTTCGATCATATCGTTAATTATGTTTATCTACCGAATAAATAATTTTATTCTACCTCAAGTCAACATATAAAATGACTAAGAATGTCAATGTCTCATGAAAGTCTTTTATATTTAAAACTCCCAATTCGTGAAAAAAAAAAAAAAAATCATCTTGAAGAAATTGCATTCCGATTATGTACTATGATCGATCAAACTTTAATTGCGTCGTTCAAATTTGATCATGGTCAATACATAGAACTAAATCTAGCTTTCATGATGCACCATGTTGGTTGGATCGCAAAATGACTGAATCATGAATAATTCACTTTGATTGAACTACACCATCCGTTCAAAAATAATTGATTCTATAGAGACCAACATATCTCTTGTTTAATGCAAATATGAACCCAATTGTTCTTTTGGAAATCAAATAAATTTGTAAATTATCCTTAATTTTGAGATGGAATGTCATTTCCCATTTCTTAAAGTCCATACCGGTGAACTTTCCATATTTCTTCATGTAACCTTGGGGTACAACCAAAATATATGGTGATGGACTCTTACCAAAAATATAAAACACAAATTTGGACCACTTAATATTAGACTCCCATTCGAAAAAGGCATAGTGCTAAATGACCATGAAATAGAACAACGTTTAGTATAATGACGTACTACTAATTGCCAGATGATATTTTGAAAAATAGTTATACACTTTCACTCAAATAGTTGCCATTTGAAACTTATGTAAGCAGACATATAAACTCCGTATCATTTCTCAGAATCCAACCTAATTACTGAACAATCTTCAAATTGATTCAAATCAAGAAATATCACATCTCAAATTACTTGCTTATACTAGTGAATCAATTTTTTCATGCATAAAGTTTCTATCGTTAATTCACGCAGTAAGGAAATTTTTATTGTTAACAGAAAGCAAAGTCATGAATTTAACATTTTTTTTGTTTAATTTCTGCATAGGATAGTAAATTCACACGATGTGATCTCCTTAATAAATTTTCGTATTAGCGTAAAATTAATAAAATTTAGCAAGAACGTACACTTTATTTTTCTCAATTCTTTTACGCAAATAATATCGTATTGATCATGTAATCAATATGTTCCTTGACGTGACTAGCACTAAGACGAAGAGATGATGTTGCTAATGAAAATCCAGAGAATACTAAGATTTAGAGTCATTAAGCTTTTTGTTTAGTATTAAAGTTCAATATCAATATCTTTTGCAATAATATTTGTTATTTGTTAATGTGACTTTCTTTAATTCACTGGCTATAACTTAGATTCTATGAGATTTATTAGTGAGTTTGTTTAAATCATGTGTAGGTTATATATTTCTTCCTCCGTCCGAACTTCATTTGCAGAAGACAAAGAGTCTTCAATAGTTAGACTAACTATTTCTATAATTTTTTTGTTATGTTGCTTCGAAATTTAAAATTAAGGAATTGAATGGATAAGTTTGTAATTTCATGTACATTGTTTGTTCGTTTGTATATTAAAATTTGAATTTTAGCATTTTTTTAAAGTTCATTTTTAGGAAGAATTGCATTTACGTTATCAAACATTTCATTTGTACCATATACGGTACCAAACATTTTAAAAATTCACATTTGAATTCCAAATGGATGGACTGGTAATTGACCATTAAAAAAAATTGACCTCTTTTGACTAATATAGAAGGGGTAAAATAGTATTTTTATATTATTCCTCATAAAATAATGTTATAAAAATTAAATAAAAATATAAAAAATAAAAGAGAAAAGGAAGGACTCTTGTTCTTCCCCAAATCAAAGAGCCACCGCCACCCTCAACTATTACAATTTCAATAGTGATTCACAATGATCAAATCTGCATAAAAGTGAAATGTTTGGTACCGTAACTACAATTTTTCCTAATTTTTAATATATTTTGTTCCCAAGAAAAAGAATATTAATATAATATTGGTCGTTTTCTTTCTAGTACCATCGTAGTTGATAAGTACATATAATTAAGAAGGAATTTGAAATTTATTTATGAAATAAAATAAAATTGAATCTTCCTCGATTAGTGGAGTTTGAAATGATTGTTGAACTCAATTACATGGATCGTCTAAAGAATTAGATGTTTTGATACCAATTGTAATGATTTGACTTTCGTGCAATAATAAGCAGATGCTCAAATGTCACCTAACAATTTGTACAATAATAAATTTAGGTTGTGTAATGACTTTCGTACAATAATGTTAACCTATAAATTTTTTCTATAGTCGATCCTTATGCTCTCTCATCCGTCATCAATTTCTTTTCTCTCTATTAATGATACTTCCACTTGAATATCTAAAGTGCAAAAGGGACCTTTGTAGAGGAAAAACATTGAATCCAAATTTTTAATTTGTTCCGTGCAACTCAAATTTACATGAAACTCAAATTTAGATGAAATTTATTCACATTGCAAATGTGGGTGCATGGAGATTAACTTGTATGAAACACCATTAAAACTTAGGTGTGGTTTTTAGGCCTACACTCAGATCTAGGGTGTGGGTTTTGAGATTAAATCATATACAGAAGATAAAGAATTATAAATTCCTGTTGTTTAATAACTTGTTCATAATAGATAGCGAGTTAGGTTAACTCACTGTATATTGTAGTATGTTAACTCTACAAAAAGAGGTGATTTATTTTGATCAAAATATCTTGCTAAAAGATTTTCACACTTTGTAGGGCAGAATGTGACATGCCGTTACATCATTGGACTGTTTTAAAAACAACAACTTCTTCTATCAACCAATGTGTTAAATTTCTCTGGCAAAACAACATAATTCAAATATATTGTCTTGATTGGACATACTAGTGTTTTTATGAATGGAATACACTGAATTTAGCCTAATGAATCCTAAAGGCATGTTTAGCGTGCATTATTAAACTTGATAATGATTAATTTAATTATATTCGGTGATTTGTTCAACCAAATTAAAATAATACTCTATAAAATGAGTTTAGACCACATTATTAATTCAGAAGACATAGTCAATTTTGGGATTCCACGGACTGTTCCAGATAGTTCAACGTCTCCCTCTTTCAATGCGATTCAATTTTGCTAGAAATTCAAGTTTCAAAAAAAACATCAGTTTAGAGGTGAGATTGATATATATACATAATTTGTTTTGTTTATATTTTTTATATGAGCATTATGTGAAGGGCGGATGTTGTTGTCTTTTTCGAATTAGTAGATTGTACTGAGGACAATATTTCACTATTCATGAATGGTAAAACCAAATGTGGGCTATCCATACTCAGTGGCGGACCCATCACCCGATCAGGGGAGGCGGCTGCGCATGCTGGGCTCCAGTGGAAGAGTTTTGGGAAGAAGATGGCCACCGACACCTGGTTTGGTTCTGTCGTTTCTCTTCTAGTTCATCCTCTTCCTCGTTTGTTTTATTTTTTTTTTATTTTTTTATTTTTTGTAATGAGATTGGGCCGTTGTTGCCCAGTCCAGCCCTTTTTTTTAAATTGGGTTGGACCATTTATTTTTCGGCCCAATACTTAATTATATATAGGCCTAGTCCAGCCCAACCCTTTTCTTTTTTTGTAATTGGGTTGGGCTATTAGTCTTTCGGCCCAATACTTAATTATAAATAGGCCTAGCCCATGAGCTCAACCCTTTTTCCCTAATTGAAATTAAAAAATTTGGAAACAAAATCATTTCTTTCAACTTCAAGGCTTAACGCGATTTGAATTTCCTGCCGAGTTCCACAACCACTTACTGACTATCTGACAGTCTTCTTCAGTCCGCCTGCCGGTGAATCCTCACCACCACCGTACATCGACCACCAGTGTGAACGGCTGTTGCTTCGCCACTATTTGCGATCGCAACGCCTTGAGTTTTTTCATTTCTGCCTATCGTTTTTTTTTTTTATTATCTATTTATGAGTTATGAAATCATGATTTATAATAGTTTTCAGTGTTGTTTCATGTATGATTTATGAATTAGAATTGGGGGAATTGAAAATTTGGAATTGGATTTGTATTTGGGGGANTTATTATCTATTTATGAGTTATGAAATCATGATTTATAATAGTTTTCAGTGTTGTTTCATGTATGATTTATGAATTAGAATTGGGGGAATTGAAAATTTGGAATTGGATTTGTAATTGGGGGAAATTAAAATTGGATTTGGAATTGGATTTAGGGCTTATGGTTTGGAATTGAATTTGGAATTAGGGGAATTGGAAATTTGGATTTGCTTAACCTAAATACTTACAACCGTGAAAACACTTTTGCATTATCAACAAAATATAATGAAACTACATTCAAATATGTAAAACTATCATAATAAAAGTAGAGGTATTTCAAGATTGAAATTAAGTTAACGTACATTCATTAATCATTGATTTATGTTGCACACTTATAATTGTAGATTATTGAATGATTTTTTCAACCGAAACGAAAATCCATACCTGTTTCTTCCAGTTCTAGTGGTGCATCCAGTCCCTCCACTGCTTCTAATCGAGCAGTCGATGTGTTAAATAACACGAAAAAGTCTCGG
>CAIGRN010153242.1:0-14421 GCA_903798345.1 Fraxinus anomala
CCCTGAATGTGCAAGGATTGAGCTCATTTTCAACTAGACTCGTAAAAAACTAGAATCCAATGGAAAGTTTGATTAAAATGTTGGTGTAATGCTATTTAGCATCATCGGTGTTTAATACCGATCTAGGTGCTTAAATGCAAGAATTTATAACTCATTTATTATAAACTACCATTTATTTACACCTAAACTGGTACTAAATAACATTATTCTAAGAAGTTGCCTCTAGAAAACAAAACAAAAAAAGCTAGTTAAAGCTGACTTGAGATACGGTTTTCAATAGAATGTTAACGTTCTTCATAGCTAAGCTCGTCTCATTTAACTATCAAATAAAAAGGTATAAGTTAAAAGAATCATGTTAGTTGAGCTTCAATTAATATCAGTTTTACAAACCTTCATTAAGAAATCAAATCCTTTTCAATCATGGCCGACTTCATTTACTATGTTCACATACTTAGAATGTTTGTTAAGGTGGACTAAACTCTGAACCCAATCCTGTGTAGGGATATCGTGATCGTCGATTTTAGATAGAGGTGCAAACCAGAGGGCTAACTGTACCAACCCACGCATTTTCACGACTCAAAAGCAAACACAAGCCAGCGCTTGCTGAGTAATGCTTGTACCGCGAAAGTTACACCTCCTAATTAAGGATCGTCGGTTCCCATATTCGTTCTCGTGTTTTGTAACTATTAGGCCATTAACTATCAGATCACAGACCTGATGACAATAAATTGAGATCATAATCTGCAATTTCGAAAATCAAAATCTACTACCAGCTTCAATATGCAAGAAAATAACCAAAAAAATCCAAACAAAATAGCTAAGATATTGAAGACTAATATCCCAGCATGTAAATATGAACTGATAAGGACTAATAAAAGTCAATGAACCATAAACTAGCAAGGGAAATAGCTAAGATATTGAAGAAATTCCCAAGATCACATACCGAAACCGAACCTAATCCATTCATCAATCTTCAATATCTATAATCTGATCTTTTACTCGCCCATCTCATCCTATCACAGCATTATGAAATCAATTCTGTGAGTCATTCTTACTTGTGCCATTATTCTCTTCTTTTTCAGCCAACAATTTTCCAGACTCTTCATCAGTCTGTTGAGCCTTCTTCTGTGCATCCTTGGCCTTGAGTGCCTGTAACTTTGAGTGATTATAGTACGCCACGCCCAAGAAAGCCAAGGCGTATCCAAACAGATTGATTGGAGTAACAGTGTCCTTAATCACGGACCAGGAAAAAGCAATCAAGAGCCAATCTTTAACCACACCAGCAACATTCATGGTCAATGCAGATGTCTTCCCAACGAGCAAGAACACCGCGAGGTTCAGCGCAAACGCGCAGAAAGAATTGGTCCCGAAAATCAGAAAATCAAAATGGAAGCTGGAGGTCTCCTTCAAAAGAGGAAACTCCACGAAAACCCAAGGGATGAACAAGAAAACCAAGCAGCAGGGAGCAACATAATAAAGGGATGTAATGGGATTAAGAGTAATTCCCTTGGAAGTAAGCAAGATCTGGATCATGACAAGCCTCGTGGCCTCAAAAGCCACAGCACCCAGTTGAAGAATCACTCCCCATGTGTCAAATTTAGCCTCTCCATAAGCGGCCACGCCAACCCCAATAGAGATGGAAATCATATTCGTCATCGTCTCTGATCTGAAAGTCTCCTTCTTGAAAATCACTCCAATCGAATAAACCGCCACGGGCATAAGGGCCTTGAGCATTTGAATAAATGACACGGAGAGATAAATATAAGCCGAATTCGAAAGCCAAAGCGACACAGAATAAAGCAGCCCAATAGGCACCACAGATTTGATATACAAATCCCAAGACATAGTCACAGGCTCGACAACCTTAAACACCCGAACAAGAAGATAAGCTAAGGACGAACAAAAACTCATATGAATCATCGTTAGAGAAATCGGGAACGGCCAGTTATACATCTTTCGATCTAGAATATACTTGTTGTACACAATAACAGTAAACGAAAGGAAGATCCATATGGCTACGTAAGTGTATGAAAGCACGATCTTCTTCAACACTCCCTCGCTCAACTCTCCTCCTTTCCCCATTGCAACTGTAGGTTCGTGTTGGATTCAGATTGAGAAATGAGAATAAAAAGGGAATTTTCTTGGCTTTTGGTGAATTTTTTGAGGGGTGGAGTGGGGGTTGGGGCGTTACAAACAGGAAGTAGAGAAGAATGGGGAGAGGATGAAATTTATATGGAGCAGTGAAGGCAGATTGATTCTGTGGGATTTGACTAAGTGATATATAAAATTAATTTGAGTAATAGTATTAGTAGATTTGGCGAATCACAATTCCTAGTCCTTAGATATATTATTAAATATTTAACAAAATTAATTTATTATTTTATATTTATTCGAGCATAGATATAATAATGAAGATAAATGATTTGAGTATCAATCTTCAATCTTATATTAAGCATTCCATAATATGAATATATCAATTCATTAATTAATAGCAAATTTAATTCAAATATTAAGACTCGTCATAAATTTATTTATCAATAAATTGATATGTCACATCATTTAGCGTAAGATGAATAACCATAATTATTAAATCATTCCTCATATAATGAATATTGTACACAGTTTTAAGTAATTAAAAATAGTAGAAAAATAATTAAAAAAACTTCACCAATGCTTAACATGCCACAAATCTTCTTCAAAGTAAGAGGCGCGTTCGAGAATGCTGATATAAGTAGTGCACAATGGAAATCAATTCGTGTCTTAAGATGTTGGGCTAATTCATACATTAGTGTCAAAGTCTCGTATTTAGTTGTCGTTGTTGAATTTGAAATTTTGAACATTACTCGATATAAGCTAAAGAAATGAGGGTAACATCAAACTTATGATTCTTGGACGACACACATGATATATCTAATTGTGACTTACAAGTGAAAGGCAAAGAGAAAAGAAAATACTTCTTATGGCTCATTTTCAAAAAATATAACTCATTTATTTTTAAAAAAAAAAAGTAAATGAAGGACATCACATTTATTTTCAAAATTTGTAATAGCAATTGATAATAACAGTTTGGTAGAAAAATAGAAAAATCAAAATTTAAAATACTGGTCCATGAGTAATGTAGACAGAGAGAATCGTCAAATGGAAACGTGGCACAAAGTTAATGCCCCAAAATGCTGGAAATGATCTAATTCTCCGCGTAATTGACGGTGACTTCACATGGCGACCGGACCGACCGGAATTGGGAGTTGCCCCAATCTTTAATTTACAGGTGTTACTTTACAAATTGCACTTAAATAGTTCGAGTAAAGTCACTTTGCCCGAAGTTAGTGTCACCTCGGTTGATCAATCCTCACATTACATCGTTAGTTCTGCGTGACTTAAATAATGCTGATCCCCATGTGTGTGTGTTCGGTCAACCGAGATGTCATCCAAGATATTTGTGTAGCATTATTCTAATAGTTTAGCACTGAGAATATTTTACTATTTTTATATTATATTCTCAATTTTAACCATAAGTTCAGAGTCTTTTTTTCCAAATTCATTTTCAATATCATATCATTCTAATAAATTTTACATAAAATAATATCATTTTGAAAATAATTTTTTAAGCTTCATCGATTAAAAGCATCTCCAAAAGTCTTTATACATACAAGATACTATTTTAGAAAAAGTCGCTACTTAAATTATTCAAATTATATTTGAATGGTTGGTCATTAAAATATAAAAGACGAAGAGAAACCAATAATATTTTTGAAAAAAATAAAACAATGAGTCAAAATAGATATTATTATGTAGTGTATATACAAGATAGTCTTTACAAATAGAAAGTCTCCAAAAAAAATGCTTTAAGCTCACTAATTAAAGTTAAATTCTCTTTTTGTCAGCACACCCAATTTAAAAACTAGTCTATGATTTGCTCATTTTATAAACTATTTAAATAACAATCAAGTTACTTGTTATTTATATATTTTGAGGGATCCATAAATACTATCACTATTTATTATATATTTCTATCTATTTATAATTTAAACCATTTATAAATACTTCTCAAGTTATTGTCATAGTTTTATCAATTAATGTTTGGTTCTCCTATACTACATAATTTAAAGTCACTTCGATTGATTCTTCGTTACCCCACCCCAACCCACGACTGAAACTTCATTTTTAATTATTCATTTCATTGAACCTACAACCTTTGTCTACTTTTTGAAATCGTATTTTACAGAATGTGAACCCACTCATAAGCTCAAAAAACTTTGTCAAACATGGGATTAAGGTCTAGGGAAATTAAATTCTATATAAGAGATCATATCTATAATGTGTCCTGTTCTTCTCTACCATTATACAAATATATAAATATAAAGTAATATTACATATATTTCACTAGAGGTCACCCAGCTTACAAGTTTGTTTCATTTTGATCACTCAACTTCAATTTATTTGATCGCCTCACTTATACTTTTTGCTTCAAGTTGACTGTTCTGTATATAACCATTACCAAAACTAATAAAAGTCGCTAACAAAGAAACCAACATAACTTACAATTTTCTTTAGTGCTAATGTTAGAGTGGATAGTTTCTCACGCAAGAATACTCAATAATGGAAGAATAAAGCTAATATATTTTGGATGAACAAACTGTGGCTTTATATAGCCTTACAAACGTACAACCTCATGGCCTAATTCTGTGGTGAAGTTGTTTTAGAATAATTTAAAGTCTATCCTAAGTCCTAATAACTAGGACCTTATTAACATAAAGTAATACACCACTAGCCAATCATGCTAAGTCCTAAATACTTAGTCAACAAGTAAACGAAAGATCCAACAGCTAAAAATCACAAACAGACATCTGCTACTTGATTATGTGAACTGCAATACACTAACTCCACCACACCATCTTTGCAAAGATCATGAAGGAAATGGAATCTAACATCTGTGTGCTTGCTCCTTTGGTGCATGACAGGATTTTTTTGACAACTTTATAGAAGAACTATTGTCACAAAAAATCATAGTGGACTTACTTTGATTGAAACCAAGATTTTCAAGAACCCTTTTCATCCACACGCATTGGCACACACAGTAAGCTGCGGAGATGATTTCAGCCTCTATGGTAGATAGGGTAACAACTGGTTGTTTCTTGGAAGACCATGCCACAGCTCCATTGCTCAACATAAAGACATAACCAGATGTAATATTGCAATCATCAATATCCCCTGCATAATCACTATCCGAAAAAGCCACTAATTTTTCACCATTCACAACACCACTTCTGTAACAAATTCCTAACTCCA
The DNA here is from genome assembly GCA_903798345.1 of Fraxinus anomala. NCBI lineage: Eukaryota > Viridiplantae > Streptophyta > Magnoliopsida > Lamiales > Oleaceae > Fraxinus > Fraxinus anomala. The sequence goes on from CAIGRN010153242.1 coordinate 5,290, forward strand.
CTGTGCCTTTCAAGTAACCCTCTTGATAGCTTGCATATGTAGCTCTGTTGGATTCTCCTTATATCGGCTAATCACACTCACTACAAACATAAGATCCGGCCTTGTCACAGTCAAATACAACAAACTGCCTACCATTTGTTTGTATTGAGTTGCATCCACACGAGTTCCTCCTTCATCTCTTGAAAGCTTGAAGCCTGGCACAATAGGATTTTGTACTGAGTTGGAGTTATTCATACCAAACATCTCTAGAATCTCATGTGCATAATTCCTCTGACTTAAGTAACATCATTGTTTTGCACAATCTCAACACCAAGAAAATACTTCATCTTGCTCAAATCTGTCATCTCGAATTCTGACATCATTGAAGTCTTAAACTCTTCAAACATCTTGGTATTACTTCCTGTAAATATCAGGTCATCTACATACAAGCTCACTATCAACATATTACCATCTCCTTCACTCTTGGTAAACAAAGTGTGCTCGTATGGACATCGCTCAAAGCCTTCTCTGATGAAGTATGCCTCTATTCTGGTGAACCAAGCTCGAGGAGCTTGCATTAGTCCATACAACGCTTTCTTTAGCTTGTAGACTTTGTTCTCCTCTCCCTTTAAACTTGTCAACCTCTCCCTTCTCATTGAGCTTTGTTTTGTAGATCCATCTCACTCCTATCTTTCTAGCTCCAGTTGGCAAGTCAGTCAAGCTCCATTTATCATTCTTCTCAATTGAATTCAACTCGTTTTCCATTGCTTCTCTCCACTTTATACTCTTTGCTGCTTCTTTATAAGAACTTGGATCATCGGCTGGGATATATAAGACCATATTTTGCATTTCTTCCTCCTCTGAAGATCCTTTACCCATGACATAGTCTTGCATCCAGTTTGGTGGTCTCCTATTCCTCCCTTCATGTGGAACAGGTGCATTAGCTGAACTATTCGAAGATGAACTAGTGTTTCCTTCTTCATTGGATTGAGCAGCTTCTTCACTTTCTTCTTCACTGTCACCATGCATATCATGTTCCTCTTCATTATTACCCCAACTGAGTACATTATTCTTCTCTTCCTTTTCACTTCTGCCCCAATCCCACCTTTCACTTTCTTCGAAAAACACATCTCTACTAACTACAATCTTCATTGTTGCAGGATTGTACAACTTATAAGCCTTTGAACCCTCGCTCAACCCTAACAGTACACACTTCATACTTTTGTCCTCCAGCTTAGTCATTTTGTTATTAGGAATGTGAACATGCCCTGTACATCCGAAAACTCGAAAGTGCTCCACAGCTGGTTTGCTCCCACTCCATGCCTCCTCAGGAGTCACATCTTTGACAACTTGAGTTGGACTTCGATTAAGAACGTGGACTATCCAATTGACTCCCTCTGGTCAAAACTCCTTTGGCGTCTTCTTTTCAGACAAAGTACTCCTCATTAGGTTTATAATGGTCCTATTTTTCCTCTCAGCAACTCTGTTCTGTTGAGGGGTAAAGGCAGCAGTAAGCTGTCTTTTAATCCCATTTGCAACGCAAAATTCATTAAATTCACTGGAGGTGAATTCTCCACCCCTATCTATACGCAAGCATCACATGCCCCAACTTCTTTCTCAACAAGTACTTTGAATCTTTTAAAACAAGCAAATGTCTCACTTTTCTTTGACAAAAAATACACCCAACACTTTCTAGTATAGTCATCGATGAAAGTGACCATGTACCTTTCGTTGCTATTCGATTCAGGCTTCACAGGTCCACACAGGTCTGCATGAATTAGCTGTAGCTTTTGAATGGCTCTCCAGAGGTTCTTCTTGGGAATAGGTTCCCTGTGTTGTTTCCCAACTAGATAGTGTTCACATAGCTTTGCCGGAGCTTGGATGGGAGGTAGACCCTCCACCATCTTTTTGTCAATTAGAGTTCTCAACCCTTTGCAGCTGAGATGACCAAAGCGACAGTGCCATAGCCGAGCTTTATCGTCACTGCTGGCTGTGAAACAAGCTGAATCTCTCGCTACAAGTGTAGCTAGTATCACAAACATTCGGTTAGCTGTCATGGCAGTTTGAGTTATTAAACCTCGGCTAGGATGAAATATTTTGCACATTCACTGATGAATTAGTATGGCCAATCCCTTCTCTTGCAATTGCCCTATGCTTAATAAATTGTTTTTGAGCTCAGGGATGTAAAAGACTCCACTGATTACTTGAGTTATTTCACCAACATGCATCTTAACATTCCCTTTTCCCATAACAGTCATCTTAGAATTATTTCCAAGTTTAACAGAATGTCTAAACTCTTCATCCAAATCTGAAAACCAAACCTTACTACCACTCGTGATTACTACAACCACAATCCAAGAACCATACCTTCTCTCTGGTTGAGTTGTGAAGCTCAACATAAGACATGAGAAGCATCTCTTCTTCTTCATCCAATTCTGCGTAGTTGGCATTCTTCTCCCATTTAGGGCATTCATATTGAAAATGCCCTAACTGGTGGCACTTATAGCATTCTATGATGGCCTTGTTGAGTGTTTGTCTGCCTCAGCCTCTTCTTCTGCCTCTATAACCTCCACGAGCTCTACCTCTTCCTCCAAATCTGTCTTCCTCCCTTGCTCCAAGCCTCTCACCACCTGTGATCTTCAGAGCTTGCTCCTCACCACTATTCTTTTGGAACTTCTGTTCATGAACAAGTAATGAACTCTGCAACTCATCCACAGAAAGACGATCAATGTCTTTCGACTCCTCTATAGAACACACAATGTAATTGAACTTCTCAGTGAGAGTGTGCAACATCTTCTCAACAATTTTTACATCCTGCATATTTTCTCCAGCATTCCTCATGTCATTGGCTACCACCTTCACCCTTGAAAAGTAGTCAGTGACAGACTCACCCTCCTTCATTTCCAGAATCTTGAATTCCCTACGAAGGGTTTGAAGTTGCGCACGCTTCACTTTGATGTTCCCTTGATATTTTGTCTTCATGGAATCCCATAGCTGCTTGGACATGTTCTTCTGGGTGATAGTATTTAAAATGGACTTGTCGATTGCCAGAAAAGGTAGTTTTTTGCCTTCAGTTCCTTTAGCTTTAGCTCCTCCAAGGTTTTATGCTGTGTAGCCGACAATGTTTCTTCTGCAGCAGGCTTAGAGTAACCCGTTTCGATGAGAGTCCAATATTCTTTTGATCTCAGGAGGTTTTCCATCAACATGCTCCAGTGATCGTAATCCCCATCAAATTTGGGAATGCAAGGTGCTTCAATAGCCATCTCTTTCTCACTCCTCACTTCTCACAATAATTCACTCACACTTTTTCTTCTCTCTTTCACTCTTCTCACAGTGTTTCACTCACACTTTCTCTCTTTTCCTCACTGTGTTTTACTCAAACTCCTTCTCTTAATCAGGCCCCTTTGTGAGGCTCTAATACCACTTGTTAGAGTAAATAGTTTCTCACACAAGAATACTCAATAATGGAAGAATAAAGCTAATATGTTTTGGATGAACAAACTGTAGCTTTATATAGCCTTACAAACGTACAACCTCATAAATATTATGTGTCATAACTAAATAAATCCCATAAATATTAATACGCTACGCTCGCAAATCGGAATTAACTATTAATTTTTATTTTTTTATATGGATACTTCGAATATAGTAACTATGCTTGAGACAATTCTAAGTCGATATTTTCTGCAATTTGTTATAATATTTTTTACTGTTTAAGCACGTTGATTGGTGAATATTAGAGAAACTAGTCAGATATATGCACATCAAAAAATTGGAATTTCTCTAAATCAGTTACATTATACATTCAAAAGGAAGTCAAACAAACAATTAATATTGCATGGGTTGCTCACACGTTAAACTCTATGTTGACCTCTAAATAATGACAACAAATTCCTCTCACATAAACTAGAGCTTTTCTTTCATAAATTCACTATTTTACTGTTCAGTAGGAAGCAAGAAGATAAATGACTATTTGGGAGGAAGCTATTCAAATTCAGCGCGCTTTTCTCCATCTCAAACATGTCTATTTATAAATTTCTATTCAAACCTTAGGGGTAAATGGGTCTTTTTAGCTTTTGACATATGCCCGTCATTGATCGATTGACTTTTAATTGATTCTGTTATTTGCTCACTTATTAAGTTTTTATTCACCAACCCATGTGTTCTTCATTTATTTGTTATGAAATCATACTTAATGCATCTATTCATGTATGCTTTGATAATGGTTTTTGCCGATGTGAAATGACTTAATGAAAACAATTTTACCACTTTTTGTTGTAGGTTCTCGCACTTATAAATGCTCGCTTATGCTTCCTAAGGTTTGCATATGGTTTAATTTCGCATAACATGGATCCGAGTTCGTTTTTATTCCTTTATGAGTTTTTGTTGTTTAACACTACAATTTGTATAGAAAATGAACAAAGGCACATAATAAACTGATAAAAATTTTATGGTTTATTTCTGTTCATAATCTATTTCATCGAGAAATCTAGAATTTTATTGAACAAGATACGTCACTCACCCTTAATAAAGAATCTAGCACTTTACATAGTTCTTGTGCCTTTGGATGTAAAAGATCACCAGCAAAGAACTCCTCAACTATGCCATTAACTTCTATTGAACTGCAGCCAGGGATTTTCTTTATTTGTCTCGCCTCAATCATTCTCCTAACACTCTCTGCTTCAGCATCCAAGCCAGCTTCCTTGTACATATTATACGAAAGCACATGAATCCCATAGTCGGGCACTCCTTCGTTTGCTAGTTTTCTCCACACTCTTTTCCCTATTTCAACCTTCCCATGAATCCTACAAGCTGCAAGCATAGCTCCCCATACATTGGCATCACCTTCACCAATGCTTCCCTTTTTCTCTTCAGCGAATTTCTCAGCCTCCTCCAATCTACCAGATCTAGCTAAAAGGTCAACAACACATGCATAATGCTCAATCTTTGGTTCGACACCATAAATACTACCCATGATTTCAAACAACGAAAGGCCCCTGTCGACTAATTTTGCATGAGTACAGGCAGTGAGAACAGAAACAAAAGTGGCATCAGTAGGTTGAATCCCACTCAACACCATCTCGTCAAACAATTGAAGTGATTTTAATGCCTCTCCATTCATCGCCACACCAGATATGATTGCATTCCAAGCTCTACTACCCTTGTCAGCAATCCCTTCAAAAACTGATAAAGCCAATTCCACACAACCACATTTTGAGTACATGTCTACCAATGCAGTGGCTAATATAGCATTTGAATCAAATTTACACCGCTTAGCATAAGAGTGTAACCACAAGCCTTGTGCAAATGCACCAATATGAGCACAAGCAGTAACAGCACTCACAAAAACCGACTCATTAGGCTTCACATTTACTTCTTCCATTTTATTAAACAAGCTTAGCACTTCTCTAAAATCACTGATCCGAGAATATGCAGCCATTATCGCGCTCCAAGAAATCACATTTTTCTCAGGCATTTCTTCAAACAACCCCCTCGCATTCTCAATGTCCCCCATTTTCCCATACCCATCAATCATCGTCGTCCACAACACCACATCTCTTTCCGGCATTTCATCAAACAACACTCGTGCTTTTCCCATATCAAGATTCAACGAATAGAACTCAATCAAAGCGCTAGCAATAAATTGCTCACGACAGAATCCCAATCTCACAACATGTCCATGTACTAAAAAACCCATATACCTAGACTCATGTACAACCATAGAACACGCCTTGATTAATGGCGTAAATGTATAGTTATTCTTAATAAGACCATCCTTTAACATCTTTTTATAGCAGAAAATCGCGTCTACGGCTAAATTAGACTGTACATATCCTCTGATCATGTTGTTGTACAGGAAGGTACTCCGGTACCGCAGCTTCTCAAAAATGGTGCAAGCATAGGAAAACAAGGTGAGATTGTTGGAGGTGGCGGCAAATGAGAGAAGCGGGGCAACGATTGATGGGTTCTCGTAGAAATTGATTTTGAGGAGGTGGGCATGGATTTGTTTGAGTTGATTGAAAGTTCTGAATGTGAGTGCCGATGTACAATTCGTCTGGAGTATAACTGTTTTCTGAATCATTCCAGTGGGTGGAAGTTGCTGGTTTGATTGGAAATTATTCATGTCTTAAAAGTAGAGCATTATTTTCTTCTTTTCTACCTCTGCCTAAGTTTAAAATAGGCCCACGTCGGTTAGAAATTAAAATTTAGATTTTTATCAAATTTAAAGTCGACAATTATTTTTAAGATCAAAATCTTATCATGTACATTATAGTTGAGTACTAAGGATAACATTAACCAGAAGACAGTAATGCAGAAAATATTCTGAGAAACCATAAAACTGAAAAAGAGAATTAGGGAAGAATAAAACCAGACATTCTATTGTACACCTTGAAGTATTACATGAATCGCATAAAATCCGTTTGGACAGTTTGCCAGACATCTCAATTTTGACAATCATAAACAATTTCTAAACTCTAACTATCCTTCTAATAGAGAAAGAATCGCTAAGCACAGAATTGTCCATTTTTGTTCTGATAGTACTTCCAAGTCCGACGTCCTTCTGTCTTGCGCCTATTATGAATGGATGCGATAACAACTTCTCGACTGTCCATCTTTCCGTCCAATCCTTTCGCAGACAACACTCGATAAAATCCTTAAAATCTTCGGATGCATCCTTAGGCATGCACGGAGGCTCTTCGAAGCATATTTCCCACATCAATGCCGTATTATCGGCCGCCTTTTGCCCTGGTTGAACGTAAGGATAATGTCCAATGTACAGCTCCATCAATGTTAAACCAAGACTCCATACATCTCCAAGAAACACATCATAATCTTGGCCATCTGGATTGAATTTCTCTGGACTCATATATGCGCACGTACCCACAAACCCATTGCATGAATTTTCAGAACCTGTGATGATCTTGCTGACTCCAAAATCAGCAATCTTGACTTTCATGTCACGTGTGACAAGAAGATTTGATGGCTTTATGTCACGATGAACGATCCTTTTACTATGGAGATAGTCAAGTCCCTTCAATGATTGATAAGCTATATTTGCAACAAGGGTTTCAGAAAACGAACCAACTTTCTTGGCAAGAACGTCCAGGGATCCGGCTTCAACGTACTCCATGACGATTGATACATCACTAAAGGCCTCCTCGAAGATTGCATGACATCGCACAGTATTAGGAGAATCCATACGGCGGAGGATTTCAATTTCTTCACGTACTTGATCAGTGGCACCACCACGGATAACCTTCAAGGCGTAAACCTTAGAAGACTGCTTGTGACGAACTCGATAGACTGTCCCACCATTGCCAGAGCCAAGAATCTGTAGTTTCTCAAGATCAGACACACATTCAACTTCTTGCGTAGGCATAATCAATGGATTAATCGCGATGCTGCATTGCGGGATTTCGACTGGTTTCGGCAACTGAATATGCAGATTAAGATGAGGACGTTGTCTCGACAGGACCATTTTTTCTAAGTTTCTGGGTGATTTTGAGGCAACAAAAAGATTGATGAAGGGTTACAGTAGAAAGAAGGAAGAGAGTTTTCGATTCAGAGATGACAACGTAAGAGTATCATGGGCAGTATGTGTATATGTAGAATACTAAGGAAAGGTATCCGTTGTAAAATCATTGGCAGGGTAGGAAAAGGAAATTTACCATATCTTTCTGTTTGAAATTTAATGAAGTGAATCAATTACCATATCTGCGCTCTGGATATTTAATGAAGTGAGCTCAAATATGGAAACTAGTAAGATATTAATTGAGGCCTAAGCAACTGAAAAAACGGTAAAAAAATATTTTGAGTTTTAAAGATGTTTTGTCGACAATTTTCTTGAATTACAAGGAAGTTAATTTAGTTATAAGTAAATACATATGATTTTAAACAAATAATTATTCGTTTTGAAAATAAATAAGGTACTTATTTTTATAAATAGTTCTTTCAAGCCTCTCTAGTACATATTATTTAAAACTCATTTTTTTCAAATCCATTTCTAAACTTATATTCTTTTAATAAAATAATTTTACACATACAATTGTGATTTGTTCTATTTTTTTAAGATTAATATTTTAAAAAAATTGCTATTCTCAAAATTTATTCTAAAAAATCTACATCAATCAAGTTTAAGCTTACCCTTAATTAAAACATCGTAAAAAAGATGGATTTATATTGCCTCCCGCCTCCGTAATGTATGAGCATTAAGCGACGTACTTTTCTAACACAACTTTTCAATTATGACACCGTTATGTTAAGTATGGAGTTTATAGATAAACGACGGATATAAAGTCACCTTATTCTAATAGCCCGTCGATAGACAACTTACACTTGGTTGAGACTCAATTTGGCTCTATCCATTTTTGGCTAGTTGAGACATGAGTTAGCATAAGTGTTTTCATTAGCAAGTAGAGAAAATATAGAACTTCATTTTATTTGACATTCGAGCATTCTTTTTATTTGACAATCGAATAATCTATAAGTCCAAGGGCGGAGCTAGCCCGTCGAAGTAGGGGTGGTAGAATTTATGCCCCCCGAATTTTATTTATTTATTTTTTTTTTTTTTGAAACATTTTCTATTGAAATGGGAGAAGTTGGTACTTTGTGATGGAAAAAAAACGGTAAAAAAATATTTTGAATTTTAAAGATGTTTTGTCGACAATTTTCTTGAATTACAAGGAAGTTAATTTAGTTATAAGTAAATACATATGATTTTAAACAAATAATTAATCGTAAATAAGGTACTTATTTTTATTAATAGTTCTTTCAAGCCTCTCTTTAGTACATATTATTTAAAACTCATTTTTTTCAAATCCATTTCTAAACTTATATTCTTTTAATAAAATAATTTTACACATAAAATTGTGATTTGTTCTATTTTTTTAAGATTAATCTTTTAAAAAAATTGCTATTCTCAAAATTTATTCTAAAAAATCTACATCAATCAAGTATTTTCACTGGTAATATATACTTAGAAGTAAGTTTAAGCTTACCCTTAATTAAAACATCGTAAAAAAGATGGATTTATATTGCCTCCCGCCTCCGTAATGTATGAGCGTTAAGCGACGTACTTTTCTAGCACAACTTTTCAATTATGACACCGTTATGTTAAGTATGGAGTTTATAGATAAACGACGGATATAAAGT
>CAIGRN010153243.1:0-12647 GCA_903798345.1 Fraxinus anomala
ATTGTAAAACTATCATTTATATTTTGGTGGTTTAGAGAGCCTTGTGAAAACTCGATTGTTGTTAAGGATATGTGCTCCTTGTTGTAAGTCATCTAAGGATAAGTGCTATTTGTTGTAAGTCACTTAAAGATAAGTTATCCTTGTTGTAAGTCACTTAAGGATTGGTATTCCTTGTTTGCAAGTTACCACTATAGTACATTTGGTCTTGCTCGTAATGGGGAGCTTTGTAACGAGGACGTAGACCACATTGTGTATCGAACCCCATTAAATTCGCTTGTCATCTTTACATTATTGCACTTTACTTTAAATTACTATTTACATCGTGCTATATCAACTTAAGTGACAATACTTGCATCAAGTTATCGAATTTTCATATTTACTTCTCATATTACACTTCACACTTATATCTCGTGAATTAAATAGTTTTGAGACTTATTGTCGAAAAAGTTTCAAAAATCAATTCACCTCCCTCTTGGTTAGTTATTCTTGGGTTGTCAAGTTAGACTAACATAAGTATGTAATANTTGAAATTATATCTTGTGTATTGTATAACTTTGAGACAAATAGTCGAAAAAGTTTCAAATACCAATTCACCCCCCTCTTGGTTAGTTATTCTTGGGTTGTCAAGTTAGACTAACATAAGTATGTAATAGATGCAAGTAACATGTAGTTAATCAAAGATACACTCACTAGCTTTGAGTGGTAAGTGAGAACTATTAGCCGAGGGTTCCTAGCACCCTCACAAATCTGCCACCTCTCCTTCACCCAAAATCAAGTCTCCTTCCATGCTTTGATGGAGAAAGGAAGACCTATCACAAAAGGAGAGTGGGCTTCCCAGGGGCATAGTGTATACCAACCCTATGAGTCTCCGTTCCCCAAAGCCCTAGGTTGGAAAAGAGTTAGGAAAATATGGAGGCGCATATTCTCACCTAAGGAGGTCTCTTTCCACAGAAAATAAGTCCTTACTAGCTGGGACCATGCATTGGGGACATGCTGGATATGTGCCAACCCATATGACTCAAGAACGGACCTAAAGAATTGAGGAAGAGGCAGACAAAATCCCACATTCTGAAGGAATTTACGAATTTCCATGCATCCCAGCCTAGGAAAATAGGCTCTCACCTCAGACGAAAGGGCTAAGAGTTTGATTGTGCGAGTGATATCTTATTTCTTCCTAATTTCTACAAGGTCGACATCTGTAACATTTGACAAAACCTTAGCATCCCCCCAGTTAGCATCATAACCTAAACGATCTTTCCTAGGGCTTAGCACGCTTTGGCCTGCCCTAATGTCTTGAACTAGGTTGGCCGTATTCATTATAGTTACTCCCATCTCAGATGCCACCGTACACAAGTCTAGGTTTTTCCCACCAGAGTTTGAAGAGCTCATGATTTCAATAAAAATAGGAACAAATGAAGAAGTGAAGATGGATGAATACTCACAAACTTAAGGAATGAATAGGAAAGATCACCGGCCGGAGAAAAGGTCTTAGAGAACTTTTTGATGTAATGGAAGGAGCGTGGAAAATCTTTTTTTTTTCACAAAGTAAAGAATGAAAAGGGTAAAGAATTTGCCTTTTATGAGCATGGGTCATTAATCCCAGCCATTGGATTTGAACCCTAATCATCCATTGTTCATATAAGGGTCAATCCAAGCCATCCATACCATCTGTCTCTTCATATTCTATGGTTTAGATCAGAGCGTTTGAGCCACATGCGCCAATGTGTCATCATTGAACATTAAATATGGCGGCGATTGCATTTATGGAAAGTTAAAATGTTACAGGCATTTTTTCTCGAAAACGTACAAGACAGCTAATCATTTCAACGCAATAATCAAGCGTGCCTCGTGTTCACAAAATTAAAAAAAAAAATTTAAAATATAATAATAATACTAATAATAATAATAATAATAATATGCCTCTTCAGAATTAACGACCTACAACCTTAGAAGTAACAAAGAAAAACCACTTCAGACTACCCGACTTCGACACGACTTGAGATGTGTAAAATGGCCTCAGATCAAGTATAACCAGTTGATGCTCCCCAGCTTCTCCCACAAAATCAAAATTTTCAAATCACGCGGCATTGGTCAACAACCTCAACAAGTTACTCATGCAAGTAAACTAACTTTAAAATCTAAATATAATGAATATTTATAGTTAAACTTTGGGGACGATTATTACACATCACCACCGAGGCTCTAGTCAGAAGATCATGTCGTAGCCTACATGGGAATGTAAGTCCACATGGAGATGTAAGTCAAACCTAGTTGAGTCGATGAAGACTCAATTGATCAAAATAAAGAGGTTAAAGAGCAAAACTCTTCTTGGACAAAGTCCTCAAAGAAGAAGCTGATCAAAATAAAGAGGTCAAAAAATGAAGCTCCTTTTGGTCGAAGTCCTTAAAGAAGAAGTTGGATCTTTTCATACCAAAGACTTCCAATAAGAAGTTCCCGAGGTTGAAGCCCTTACCATCCTTTAGAGGATTTGCAAGCAATCTTTACTAATGATTGATGTTGAATTTATAAAGATGAATGCCAGGATTATCAACCTAGGGTATAGGGTAACTAACTCGTCGTCAATGTATTAAATGCATAGTACTAAGTGATGTGAGGGTTCAACCTGGGAGATGAAGCCACGTGGTTATTATCCAATGGCTACCACGTCAGTCAGAACTCTATAAAAGCTCACAACTTATACCATTTGAAGAATAATGCAACCTTTTACACTTGAAATTATACTAAATCTTCCATTTTGGCTTATTTCATATTTATTTGCTTGAGTTAAATTACTTCGGTTTTGGTTTAGTTGTTTATGAATTTTTGTTCATATGTACAATCTTTAATCATATTGCCTGCTCGAACATTTTTATCTCATGTCACAAAGTATCTCCCACGTCCATAAAAATCATCTTGTCTCACCCGAATTTTCGATCAAAACGTGTAGGAATTTGCTTCTGAAGGAGCTAGTGGACCAAGCATCTGTTGTCCACGTGTAAAATGCTATGTGTATCTTATAGAGATACATCTTGTTATTAAGAGAATCGTATTTCCAAACTCATTTGGAAAAATAAAAAACTTACATAGTCTATTATGAGGCTAAGACAACCCATATTTAGTTATCTATATGTTCAAAACTTGTACAATGCTGATGGTACCAACATTGAGAAAACTCCATTGAGTGACCAATTAAAATTAACTAACACTCTCTTCCAAAAGAAATTAAGTTGGACTACATTATTTGAGACCTTATCACATTCTGCAATACTCCATTATTTCTCCCAATACACCATATAATTTTGATGAACAAGATATAGTCAATCCAGTAATAAATTCTCTTTCAGTACATATATCATTGAACTCTCGTGATATATATTTACGCTCTCAAATAGTTTTTAAAGTCTTTAGTGCTATATTTTAATTTTCTACTCCACTTCAACAAAGTCTAAATCAATACAATATCTTCAACTTGTGAAAAACAAAAGTACAACTAAAATACGTGAATCCAAATATTAATGTAATAAAAATATGAAGTTCCATCTGTATCTATCTTAACCATAGGCCACAAAGAAATTCGGAGAGACTTACTATATAGAAGTTTAGCTCTTATAACTTTGAATAATTTTCCCAACTCAAAATCTAAAACATTACAAAAATATCCAAAATATTAATAAAAATCACCACTATAAGTACGAACAGAACTACCACATATAAATCCAAGTTCTCCACTCTTAGAAGAACAACAACTCAGATCAAGTTTAGTAGAGTCTTTGATGCTATTTATCAAACAGAATGTCAGTTTCTCTACCTTGTAATACTAAGTTGCATGTATGAGTCATATAAACCTCCACTCTATCTTCATATTGATATATATTTAATTTTTGTACCATCTCAAAGATTCGACAATAGACTAAAGTCACATTTTGATATCATATAAAGTGGTTTTCTAACTTTAGAATCTATTATCCACATAGGATAAGACCCAATATACAGTGTTTGACACGTAAATAACAGTAAGAGGAATATATTTAACTCCAATATTTAAGAGATTCAAAACCATATAGTTGAACTGATAAGTGTAGAAACTACACTTATTCTAGGTGATATTTTACTATTTTTTGGATAAAGTACTATCTAATTTGTGTTATATTTCATTTTATAGGTAAAACTCGATGTTTAATGAAGAATTAGAGAAAAAAATGCAAAGATAGTAGAAAAGAGCTCAATTGTATCGAATATAAAGTTCAGGGACTAAAATGTAAATACTCAAAAGTTACGTCAAATCTCATGATGAAGATTTGAGAGTGTTAGGCATCAATTAACTAAGGAAAGAAGCCAAAGAGATGAAATATAGTCCAAATACTATCACATATCAACTTCCAGTCGAAAAAGTAATGCTTCAGATTTTTAGGTTCATATTGAGATCCAATTTTGGCATAGTAACCTTTCGAATAGAAAAAATGATATTTCTATAAGAATTTTATCCCTCTGAGTAAGCTTTCCAATGCACTTTGAATCACCTCAATCACATATCGGGAGAGAAAGTTATGACAAAAATATTGAGAGCTGCTCAGCTGCCAAAAATTAGGCGAGGCGTGCGCTCTCGCTCGTAGGAGAGGCGCTCACCCCAGACCCAAAAAGCCTCGCTTGAGGCTGTCAAACCCCCAAGGAGCATGCCCTAGGTTGTACTAGGAGTGCGCCTCAAGGCAAAAAGAGAAAAAACCCGATTTTCCTTATTTTTGTTTTGTTAACAATTCAATGCAATCTTTTTGGCATCCTTTAAATACCAAACTCGACCAGAACATAGGACACCTCCATTCGACCTAAATTTCATCATATTCTACATATTTTGGAGGTGAAAAACGAGGTACCAAGGCAAATTATATAGGTTTATTGAAGAATATTATCCTATTTCAAGATTCAAGCCAAGAAAATGGATTTCTCCACCTTCTTCATTATTTCTCGATCCGTGTGATGTCTTTTCATTATTTCTTGTATATTTTAATAATTAGGATGGTTGGCTAAGTTTTTCATTGTATTGGATGAATGATGAACCCTATTGTTTATTTATTTTAATTCAAAACAATTATTTAGTACAATAACTCTAGAACGTGGCAAAATCAACACATGGATAATAGATATTAGGAATAATATATATGTCATGTGCAATCATGTGTGATAAATCATGTGATTCAATTCATATTTTTCATATGAATTTGGACTAGGAATATGATCGGGTCGTGTTGAACATATGTTTAATATATCTTAGAAAAGAATATTGAATAACAGTGGATTATCGATTGTCTTGAATGCATGAACGTACTAGAAGAATTAATAATTGAATTAAATAGCAATATGGAGATTCACAATTCCAATACAAACATTCATATATTAGACAAATATCATATTTATTCATTTTCTTAGAGTAGAAATGAGTATAAACAACAAAACACAATTATCTTTTGTCGCTACATTTCGAATTTAATAGAAGTTATTGAACTAAAAATTAGCCATTATTCCTCNGTCTTGAATGCATGAACGTACTAGAAGAATTAATAATTGAATTAAATAGCAATATGGAGATTCACAATTCCAATACAAACATTCATATATTAGACAAATATCATATTTATTCATTTTCTTAGAGTAGAAATGAGTATAAACAACAAAACACAATTATCTTTTGTCGCTACATTTCGAATTTAATAGAAGTTATTGAACTAAAAATTAGCCATTATTTCTCGTGGGAACGATACTCTTAACTCACAAATCTTATTACCCGTATAACGATCCCGTACGCTTGCGAGTTTCACATAAACAAAAGCGCTTGAACGTTTATAATATTAATCATTTACCAAAATCACTTTCAAACAAAACACAATTATCTTTTGTCGCTACATTTCGAATTTAATAGAAGTTATTGAACTAAAAATTAGCCATTATTTCTCGTGGGAACGATACTCTTAACTCACAAATCTTATTACCCGTATAACGATCCCGTACGCTTGCGAGTTTCACATAAACAAAAGCGCTTGAACGTTTATAATATTAATCATTTACCAAAATCACTTTCATGTACTTACTATCTAATATGTTCTTCTTGGTTCCTTTATTAGTCTCCTTATTTATCCCACATTTGTTCTAGCTCATTTAATACTTAAGACTCGAAGTCTTATACAAACTAGAACATTGCTACACAAGCATCTTCTCGAGACTTAGAAATACCAAATCACATGTCTTTGAGCTCAAACGACGAGTAATGTCAATAAAGAAAAATGACACTTCAATTTGTAAATCAAACTGACATTCAACGTTCCCAACTATTGAGAACAAACTAGTTTGAACTTACTGCTCATCCAAAAAAAATATGTCCAACTAAAATTACGAACACTAAGTTAACCACCTCAGCTCAATCACATTTAAGAATAAGATCATCTATAACAGACCTAGTCAAATCAAAAGCTCAAGTACTAGAATATATCTTTTTTTTATACTTGACAAAGTTCTTGATCTATATTCTCTGGAGTAGTCTGACTCACATCAGGTCTTCTATTACGTGGTTGATGCCCTCTAAAATTGTATATTCTTTCAATATAGAAAAATCTTATTTTGTCAAATATTGTCCCATTTAGCTTCTTTATAAAGGTCAACAACTATAGAATTTTTATGCCACAATCTATCATATTTAGAGACTAATATTCTTAATCAATGCCCATTTATGCACATATACAATTTTACATTAATGTCAACTAATATGTATGATAGTTTAAAATTAAGCACGGAATCACAAGTTCACTATGCTCCCAATCATTATCCACAATCCTATTGTTTCACAATCATAAACTTAATTTGATAACGTAAAATTCCATTAATTTTAAGCGAAAATTAAATTAATTCTACCACTTTAGAACTCCCGCTCAGTTGGTAAATCAAATAGTTCTAGGTAAGCCTAGACATGGTTCATGTTGAGTTGGTTTTGAGCTCAAGCTGAAATTGAAACCAACTTGGTTGGTTTGGGTAAATTCCAATCCAAACCAATCAAGTCTAGCTGTTGAAATCAAACCAAACTAAATCGATTTGGTTTGGTTAGTCAATTTGAATATTTGTCCGAGTTTAGACTAATCCAAACTAACATGACTTGATTTGGTTCGGTAGTTTTTTTTTTTTTTTTGCCCACCCCTAGTTATAGGTAAGATTTTCTCAAAATCTTCCAATCATCCAACTATCACTCAACTAAAATTCAATAGGTCTAAGTAAAAATAGCACTAATTCTACTAACTTAGTATTTATAATAATTCATGAATTAATTAATACCAAGTAAATAAAAAATTCCATTGTGCAATAAAGACATAAGAAGCACATTTATCCAATTATGATATGTATCATGGAAGAAATCAAATCAAAAATCAATATTCTCATGTGAAGAATTTATTTTCATATATTTAATGTTAAGATTAAGATAATGGATTTAAAAGATTATTTTGTGTTAGAGCTTTAATTTCGTTTGGGAATGAGAGAAGATATTTATATATTCTATGAACTGATATTTATTAAATTATGTTAGTATGATATCTTAGCATAGGTTTTAACATGAAAATATGATTAGGTGTGTAGATTTGGATATCTAAAAATGTAAATAGAAATTTCAGTTTCTGTTCGATTTTCAAACTATCACTCCAAATCGAATTTCTCATATTTCTGAATGAGACCAAAAGTTTTGAAATCCCTATGAATCCTCTATTCGTTGTCTTTAGAATCAAGTCATTTGAAGGTCAATAGGATAAGTTATGCCATTTTTCATGTGATGTGTCTAATGTACCCAAGAACAGCTTTTGGGACGTGTTTGAGTGTCCATTTGAGTTTTTAAATGATGTTAAAAAAATTTAAATTTTACCATGTTGTTCTTGAATGTGTTTAGGAATATTGCAAGAATTTCATAAAATTTTGAACCTGAGAAATGGTCCAACTAAGCTTGACCGTTGGGTAATACGTTGGAGGGTTCAACTTTGTTAACCTGAGCTAACCTCCATTTCCATCTTTTGTTTTAGTTTCGTTTATTGAACCAATCAAATCTAACTAACTTAAATCATTTCTTTTTGTTAGATGTTGAAATTTGTAATAGAACGTATGGGTAATCTATAAAATAAAAAATAAAGAAAAAATAAATTTAACCAAGAATTTTCGATGAACTAAGAGGCAAGTTTTAGTAAAAAAAGATTAAACTAGGGTCGAGGCTCAACAACAAGCTTTGACTTGGGAGCAGTTAAAGGAAGACGTGATCGATAAGCTTTTCCTGAAGGCTTTAAGGGACTTCAATAAGATGGAGTTTCTATAGATTAAGCTAAGAAGCATGTCCTTGGCTGACTATGAGAGAAAGTTTGATTAGCTAACTAGGTATGCTCCACATCTGGTGGACATTGAGGCTAAGGAAATAAAGAGGTTTGAGCAAGGGATTTAGAAGCACATTAGCATCATTATCGTGTCTTACCATTTCACTACCTATAGTGAAATGCTGGAACGGCCTAATGTTATTTTGTATCAAAAGGCTAGTATGAGAATAATTGGCAGAAGACAAGTGCCAACCAGTCAATAGAATAAAAATTAGATTGGGAAAAGAAAACGATATAATCATGATAAGGAAAAAAGAAAAGTGACAAAACAAAAAGGCAAATACTAGAACTAATACCAGTAAGGGCATGGATGATCCCATTCTTCACTATCCTAAGTGTGGCAAGTAGCACAAAAGAGAGTGTCTGATGGAAAATAATATTTATTTTAGGTGTGGTAAGCAATTTCACATGGCTCAAAATTACACGAAGTTTACTCATAGGAAGAACAAGAAGCAAGATTAGAATAACAAGAGGAAAGAGTTTTTGCCATGACTGAGCAAGAAGCGGAGCAGAACCCCAATGGTATAACATGCATTCTTTTGACAGTTGATTTTCTCGCTTATATTTTATTTGATTATGGGACAACACATTCTTTTATTTAATCATCTTTCATAGCTAAATCTAGTATTACATGTGATAAGTCTGATAGCATTTTCTCAGGTAGAGCGTTAATTACTAATAAAATAGTTCAATCTATTAAAATGGAAATTGAAGAAAGATCGTTTGAGACATACCCGTTCATAATAGATATAAAAGACTTTGCATAATTTTAGATATGGGTTGGTTGGGGTGTAATCACGCCACCATCCGATGTTGAGAGAGAGAAATGTTGTTTAAATCTCTAGGAAAGAAGAATTTTTCTTCTTTCAGTTAAAGACCAAACCTAAAACGTAAAGTGTTTCAGCTTTAAAGGCTAAGAAGATATTGAAAAAAAAAGGAACGTGTCAGGTTTCCTAGTCAAAGATTCGAGAATGTGTTTCCAAAAAACCTGGCAAGTGCCCTACCAATAGACAAGTTGATTTTGCGGTAAGAAGAGGATGGTACCTTGAGAATGTGCATAGATTACCATGAATTGAACAAGTACCCACTACCTAAATAGAAGATTGTTTAGCCAATTTAGGAGAGCAAAGACATTTTCTAAGATCGATCTGCGATCGAGGTATCATTAGTTAAAAATTAAGTAGATTGATATACCGAAGTTAGCTTTTAGGACTCTGTATGGTCACTTAAGTTTATCATGATGTCTTTTGGAGTAATTAATACTCCGACATGTTTATGCATTTGATTAATAGGGTCTTTCATCAATTTCTAGATCAATTTATCATAGTCTTTATTGATGACATATTGATCTATTCACACAACATCAATATAAGGAGCATCTCAAAATAATGTTAGAAACTTGGCGAAAGGAAAGGATGTATGGTAGTTCAAGAAGTGTAAATTTTGGCTCAACTAAATTGGATTTCTTGATCACTTAGTTATTGGTAATAGGATTGAGGTTGACCTAGCTAAGGTAGAGGGAGTAACTAAGTGGAACCGTCTACAGGTGATGTTTGTATTTTTTTGTGTTTAGTTAGTTATTATTCGAGATTCATCAAATGTTTCTCTAAGGTGGATGGACTAATGACTCAGTTAACTCGAAAATAAGTAAAGTTCTAGTGATCAGATAAGTATGAATAGCGTTTCTAAGAGTTGAAATGGCAATTAGTCATAGTACTAGTGTTAACTATTTCAAAAGGATTAGGGAGTTTTGTGATTTAAAGGTTTTGTGATTTATAGTGATGCATTTATGTACGGCTTAGGGTATGTTTTGATGCAACAAAGAAAGGTGATTACATATGCTAGCCAATAGAAGCGGAACGAGCAAAAATACCCAATGCATTAACTTGAGCTTCCGATGGTAGTTCATGCAATGAAATTATGGCTTCGCTATCTGTATGTAAGGAGTCTTTAGTATTTCTTCACCCAGAAGAAATTAATTATGAGGTAAATGAAATGATTAGAGTTGGTAAAGAACTATGACTGAACAACTTGTTGACCTCGTTGCTCGTACCGTTGACTTGGACAACAGATATCGAGCCAACTCGCGTTCTCTCAAGCTAATTCCAACATGCGTAGAATGATTGTCAGTCGATAATAAAACAAGGTTTGGACATGGGAAAAGCTTTATAACACGAGATAAAAATGTTCGGGCTCCGACGAAATAGATGAGATAAATTACACGATAATGAACGACCAACAAGAGTCAAGACTCAAAATCAAGATCACACTTCAAACACTAAAAACTAAATATTAATCCAAAAGGAAGAGAATATATAGCTTGCAGTCAATATGTTTGCATTACCCCAGTGTGACGTAGATGGGAATATTTATCGTGTTATATGTAAGATAGTAACCATTGGATGGGGGGACACGGACTTCATCTCTTTTGCCGAAGCATCACATCCGCATTAAATGTCCCCAAAAAAGAGGCAGCCACCTTATAACCTATGTTGACAAGATTAACCTTCCCACTAATTACAAAAGTCCAATCAATGATTCTAAAAGGATTTCATAAATTCAAGATCTTCAAACGTGGATCGTTACTAGCCTTAGTTGAGCTTCGGTCTATTTCGTTGAACCTTGTCACTTCGGCAAAGAAGCTTCATTTGGAACTCGGACAACTTCATGAATTAATTTGGTAAGAGTGAGCTCAGGTGGGTCGGATTTATTCGGACTCTGGTAAATCCTACTCCATGTGGGATGACACGTGGCTTAGCAGAAGGCACTTCGATAGGTCGACTGAGCCATGTTGGAGCCTAGGTAGCGAAGCATAACAATAGTCACCTAAATCTAGGCATGGTTATTTATGTCATGCGCCGACTTCTGTCTTGAGCAAAATTTGTTTCAAGCATATTCCCTTTCCTGGTTAGTTTTTTACTAGCACAATAGTCTCCCAAATTCAAGTATAAATATCGATATCATAGTTGGAGTTCGAAGTAGTTAAACCTCATTCTCGCATCCTATCCTTACGTATTACTGAACTGTTGAAGCTCGGGAAGGGCTAAACTGATGAAGCTCTCGTTTTGAAAATAGCTGAAATTTGCTTATTGAGCCGAAGTCGGGAACGGCTGAACTACTGAAGCTTTTGCTTTGAAAATAGCTGAAATTTACTTGTTGAGCCGAGCAGGGAAGGGCTAAACTGCTGAACCTCTCGTTTTATTGTCAATAAAGTATGCTTTTGAAAATTGTGCCAATGATTTGATATTTTTATATGTTACCAAGTGTTCGGACCGCAGCTTTACCTAGCCCCTTATCCCAATCACAGCCGCAGTTTGTAAATATTAGTTCAGTTTGAGTTATAATTTCCTTTCCATTGTAATAGTTTATTTCAGTTGTAAAATAGCTCTGATATTTGTAAACGTTTAGTATGATTCCTCGTAATTTAAACATCTACTCCTATCACTTAGATTTTTCTTTCGCAAGCTATTATAGGGGGTATTAGTCATTCAAAAAAAAAAAAAAAATTCAAGCTTACTGGTGTTAGCCTTATCGGATATGACTAAACCATTCAAAGTTCACACCGATGCTTCAGATTTTGTACTTGGTGGAATCCTTATGCAAGAAGGACATTGGATAGCATATGAGAGCCTAAAGTTGAACCAAGCAGAACATCGTTACTCGGCACACGAAAAAGAGTTGTTGGCGGTAGTCCATTGCCTTAGGAGATGATGTCATTATTTGCTTGGGTCTCCATTTATTGTGAAGACATATAACACTACGGTTAGTCACTTCATGTCACAATCGAATAATGCACTTTTTTCAGAGTTCAATTTTATCTTAGAGTATCGTCCTGAATCTAGTAATCATGTTGCTGATACGTTTAGTCGTTGGGTAGATTTGGCCACCATTTGCTCTATGCCTGCACTTTCAGGGAGCACGGTTACCATAAATACAAGGGACCAAATTCTTGCACTTTTGGATAAGGACCTGGCTACTCAATATTTGGTCGACCTCATCAACCAAAGCAAAACTCATCAGTTCTGGAGGGAACACAGTTTTGCACTACTACAACGTGCGTACTACTAGCCTCAAATGTAGGACAACATTATAACTTATGTGAGAACATATCTTATTTGTCAGCAAGATAAGATAGATCATCAGAAAAAGACAGGCTTGCTTGAGCCCCTTTTCGTCCCAATTAGACCATTCGAGAGTGTATCGATGGACTACATCGTTGGATTGCCAAAAGTTGGAGATTTTAGTACTATCATCGTC
>CAIGRN010153264.1:0-16920 GCA_903798345.1 Fraxinus anomala
GATCGATACCAAAGATTGGTTGGTAAGCTTACATATTTGCACCACATTACCTTTGATATTTCATTTGTCATCACTATAGTGAGCCAATATATCACTTTCACCATGAAATCCATATGGAGACAGTTTTGAAGATTTTAGGATATTTGAAAGGGTCTATTTTTCTAAAAGAATTATAACCTCCAAGTAAAACAATAATAAATGCTGATTGGGCTGGTTCAGTTAGTGACAAAAGCTCCATAACTGGATGTTGGAAATTTCTTGGGGAAAAAAAAAATTGGTTACTTGGAGAAGTTAAAAACTGTTGGAACGGGTTTGATATTTTATTCCCTCAACAAAAAAAATTATGTGGCGGCTAGATCAAAGGTTCAAGCCAAGTTCAAGGTAATGACTCAAGGAATATAAGAGTTACTATAGTTGAAGATTTCGTCCAAAGAAATATGAGCCGATACTGGGCAGCAAAGCTACTTTTAATTTTGCTCACAATCCCAATTAGAATGATAAAACAAAGCATGTTAAAATTGATAGTCATTTTATTGTGGAGAAGATTGTTATTCGTTAATAAATATAAGGTTAGTAATGTTCACCTAAACAATAAGCAATGGTTCTTACCAAAGGGTTGCCTTGGCCTATATATCTTTCGTGTGTTAGCATATTGAGAATGATACATATCTTCAAACCAGCTAGAGGGGAGTTTGGAAAATAGTTGTAATTAGCACAATCTTATAAGCTTATTTGTATAATTGTAATTAGCATTAACATATGAGCTCATTGGTTGCATCATAATTAACATAATTACGTGAACAATTAAGTGTGATAAATTATGGGAGTTAAATAGGTTTCTTTTATGCCTATGTAAATGCCACTGTGTGTGTTTCATAATTCCACTGGATTATATATATGTGTTTTAGGTATACATGTGATGTGCGTATCTGTTATCTGGAAAAAGTATTTATTCGCCATTTTAGAATAGTTATATTATTTTTATAATTTTATACAATAAATGGTGCTATTGTACTTTGACAGTTTTGGAAAAGGGAAGTTGATGTGTTGAGGCAACAACTGCATAACTTGCAAGAGAATCATCGGTAAATCTTTTGCCTTTTTTGAAATAAAATTAATACTTGACAATATTAACGGAAAGAAAGAAAAAAAAAATCATGCATTGAGATACTTAAAATTGTAAAAGGTTGTCAGTGATGATTAAATTCCTTGACAACTATTGTGAGTCATCATTTGATTTTGCAATAATTACATTGTGCCACACAAGCAACATTGTGTTTTAGTTTAAAATGCAAATTAACAGAAGGGTTCAGGAAAAGCAAAGGACCAAAGTAAAATACACCATACGTATAAAATATTAAAACATAGATATCATCGATCATTTTGAGATTCTCAAGATATCAATGAAGAGACCATAAATCACGATTTTCGTATAAAAAAAAATTAGGTAAGTTGATACAAAATATTTGAAAACTTTGGATCATACTTTGTCAAACACTTAAATAAAAATAAAAATATATTTTTACCTTTATATTACAATTTAAACAATATCATAATGAGCATAGTTGCCAGCATAAATCTCTTTCACAATCATATATTCATATTTAATCCATTTTGTTACTCTGTGTCAACGGTCTAGGTAAATCAAATCTTCGCAACCATCACACGTCATTTTAATTTTAGTAAACATCTCCCTTCTTTAATTGTGTTACTAAACTTGCATCATACCTACAAATGGGAGCTTTAGGTTTAAGCAAGATATGTTCTATATATCTACGTCATAGTTTTAAATTATCCTCAAAAATATCACCTTTACTTGTTAGCACATATTATCATTTCTTAGTTCATCTATTCCAGTGCAACCATATATCCATTGGGGAAACATTTTATACAATATTGAACATGAAAGGTAAGAGTTATAACAAACTCGTTCTTTATGTTAGTATAAGAGAAGCTAAAGAGAAGGTGTTCTTGCCAAAAATAAAAAAAAAAATTTGAACATGAAGTTAGATGAGTTAGTCAGACAACCGAATCACAGTATAATCATACTTAATTTACCTATTTTAATTTTGTTGGAAATGTGCATCTTCATCCTCTTCATAGATTCTTCCTTCCGAAACTCGAATTCTTATAGAACAAGCATGTCATTCATTAAATAACTTGTCAAAGTAATTCCTCTTATCTTTTTGTGATCTCATTGCTATGAAACAAGACTTCGGTTCTCATTGTGAGAAAACCATATCAATTTGCCTTCTATAATTTTAAACCATCCCACAATCATCGACAAATGACATCATTAGGAAGGAAAAACTTCATTGTGAAGGCAGATGTAAACTACTTGATTATCTCAAGGTATCAGTTTAATTTACACTGGATGTCTCCTAGGCTAAAAGATTAAAAACTAATTAGCTAATAACTTTCAATCAGATATCCTTATTAATAGAAGTATCAAAGAATGAGGCAATGATAGCTTACGGCCTATTGAGAATATTTCCTTGGAAGAGAAGTGGTTAAGGACAAGACAAAATAAAGTAATCATAAGCACAGCCTACACAAAAACAGAAGTTTTACAGAGAATTCACTTCTATATTTCACTTCTGCAAGTCCTTGAATTATATTCCATTTTCAACCGATTCCATGATGTTTGGATTGGACCTTTATCTATCACTTATCCTCATTTGTATGGCATAACAGCTCTCTGCAATACTAATAACCTTCAACTCCTTATCCATTGAGATCCACAAGGATGGTGATAACTTAGGTCTGTCCAAAAACTTTTCTCGAAAGATCCTAATGTTTCTCTGTACCTTTACAAAAGAAACTCACTTCTGTCTTTTCTGGAAAGTCAAATTCTCTAGGGAGATATGGCTGTGACTACTTACAATCTTTGGGGAGTATGTCAGAACCTGCATCTCTGGTTCATTTGTTCAACACGAAGTTCTGAGGTTTGGAAACAAAAAAGGGGCTAAAATGTTTAGACATTGTGCTGCAATAGATATAACTTGGTCCATATGGATGGACAAAAATGGTAGAGTTCTTCAGAAGCATAATAACAGTCCTCATTGCTGCTAGTGGGATAGAGCTATGGTTTTGTCATCTTTATGGGCTAAACCTGAGGGAGTATTAATAGTTTAGAGGACCTGAGTGTTTGTCCTACTTCTGCAATAATTTTTCCCGTTAATAAATTTCTTCATTCATTACATGTGTGAATGCATTATATACATACGTATTTACATGTATGTGTGTATTTGCATTAACAACCTAGATAACCAAACATGCATTTCTCATAATCATACAGTCAATTGATGGGAGAAGAGCTTTCTGGTTTAAGTGTCAAAGATCTACAGAACCTGGAGAACCGGCTGGAGATGAGTCATAGAGGTGTCCGTATGAGGAAGGTTTGAAATTTTCATCATCTTTAGGATGTGAATCATTTGCTCTGCACATATCAAATAAAACTATTAAATAGTTTTCACAATTTTGCAGGACCAAATTTTTATTTCAGAGATACAAGAACTGAATCAAAAGGTTGCTTAAAAGATTTCACCAAATCATTTCCATTATATTTCGACAAATGTCCCATTTAGTAGCTAAATTTCATAATTTTGTTGCAGAGAAACCTCATCCACCAAGAGAATGTGGAACTGTATAAGAAGGTAAACCTCATTCAACAAGAAAATATGGCATTGTACAAGAAGGTAGTGGTGTAGATTAATAAATCAAGTTTCAAAATGTTTTGTGAAACAAAGTACTATATTTGGAGCACTATATATAAAAAGAATTATAACAGGTTCCTCAGTGGAAATGCTTGTTGTTCATCAGGTTTATGGAACTAAGGATGTGAATGGAGCAAACAGTAACGCACTTCTCACTAATAGTTTAAGCGTCAGAGATGACCCACATGAACCTGTTTGTCTCCAGCTTTGCCAGCCACTGCAGCAGAACCTGGAGGCACCATCAGGAGTTACAACATTGGGGTAATTGTCTATCCCCCATGATTTACTTAACCATCAATTCAACATTATATTGATTCAAGACTTGTTTTGGTGGGAAAAATGCAGCAGATTACAACTGCAATAACAAAGAGATGCAGATAAGTCAAAGGTGCCAAGTAATCTCTTAATGCTAAAGGGACAACTTTTCATTAAATGCCAACAGTGGTATAATTACCACAGCTATTCAGGAAAAAAATACTTAATATTTGGCGTCACCCAGTTTCTGAATTCCCTGTGTGAGGTAAATCTAACTAATTAGCTTTCTAGATCCTTGTGACAATAAATAAAAGAATATGGTTGTTATTGCATGTCTTTTTAGATGTCTCAATACTTATTTATCTATTTAAATAAATTCTGTACTTGATTTAATGAGTTTACTTGGCAATAAAATGCACACAACCATCTACTACTACCAGATACTCGATAAAAATAAATGTCTGTCAAAAGCAAGGTCATAACAGAAAATATGATTCGAAAGAAAAAAATTCATATAGGTTCTTAAGAAACAGCCAGTAGCAAAGCATGACAAGAACATATGATATGACAATATAAAGATAATTAGGGGGCCTCGGAAAATTGAATCTTATAAGATTCTGCACTGCACAAGCTGCAGAGGTTTCTGCACAGGGCAAAAGTATATCATCATGCACGTTGGAAACATTCTACACCTTATTGAAGCCATCAATCAGAAGTGTATTTCAGAGAGTGGCACTACAAAAATTCTATGCATCAACTAATGAATGGTGTGCAGAAAAACAAGTAGGTTCTAACTTCTGAGCGTTTAGACATGAATGAGTACAATAAAACCATCAATGAGTTAAACTTGAAAGAGAGTGAATGAAAAATATTAAAGACTTCGAGACACTTAAATAGATATTAGCTTAACCTGAAGCGATACTGCAAGAACAAAGTACAACTAAATTTATAGACAATATATTTGTTGTTTTTATTTTGAAATACGAGTTACATGCTAGAAAGAACAAACATTTTGCAAAAATCCACTGTCAAGCAATTTGATGGAGACAATTTACTGAACTAAGATAGAAAATGTCAGTTCAGTATCTCCTCATATCAAAAGCAGAATAAAACCTCTGGCAACTTTATAATTCAAATGATTTCTCATTAGAAAGACAAATTAACCACAATAAACACATTTAACCAACCTTTGCAGTGAGAATAATATATTTAAAAATACAGCTTAATAATGCTGTTCAAGATTTAAGAGTACTACCTTTACGAGGATAGTACTCATGAGTTGCAACATAAGCAGCATTCAGGTTCAATGTTCAGTGCAGATCCTTCCAACATAATTAAAACCAGAGAAAAAAGAATGGCACAAGAAGATAAAGATAAAGATGTGATTATTTACTCAGATCCAGTAATGATAATTATTCTACCACATCAGGAAATATGGTATAAAAGAAATCAGAAGAAGAGACACTGACAACTGAATAATAATAGGAACTAGGATCTTAAACAGAAAAAACTGTCAAGCAATTTGATGGAGACAATTTACTGAACTAAGATAGAAAATGTCAGTTCAGTATCTCCTCATATCAAAAGCAGAATAAAACCTCTGGCAACTTTATAATTCAAATGATTTCTCATTAGAAAGAAAAATTAACCACAATAAACACATTTAACCAACCTTTGCAGTGAGAATACTACATTTAAAAATAAAGCTTAATAATGCTGTTCAAGATTTAAGAGTACTACCTTTACGAGGATAGTACTCATGAGTTGCAACATAAGCAGCATTCAGTTTCAATGTTCAGTGCAGATCCTTCCAACATAATTAAAACCAGAGAAAAAAGAATGGCACAAGAAGATAAAGATAAAGATGTGATTATTTACTCAGATCCAGTAATGATAATTATGCTACCACATCAGGAAATATAGTATAAAAGAAATCAGAAGAAGAGACACTGACAACTGAATAATAATAGGAACTAGGATCTTAAACAGAAAAATGATGCAATCTGAAGGCAAGAAAGAACGTTACCAGCTTTTATACGAACAAGCATGGAAAATATAGAGTACAGTCATAGTTGAATTATAGGAAAAATAGTATGATTATCCAGTTGATGGCTCAATTTCCTAGCACTGAAAGAGAAGAATGAAACATATATTAGCAGATGGCAATGAACTTGAACAAAATAAAAAATAAAAAATAAAAATAATAAAAATTCGTTCAGGACACATCATGAACTTGAACAAAATAAAAAATAAAAATAATAAAAATTCGTTCAGGACACATCAGGTCATGTTGGAAATTCAAGTGCAGATATATGAAAAGAAAATGTCCGTGTGTCAAAAATTGTTGGAAAGATGACAATAGCAAACAGAACACGGTTTATAACTTGAAAAAACCATGCAACTCAGAACCAATTTGAAGTTATACATATAAAGCTGAATGGAACAGGGTTAATCAAATTCCTCGGTTCCTAAAAGATTATAATTTCCATTTCTGATTGAGAGCATAAAACATCGAAAATAGATAATATATTCGTATCACAAATTCAAAATGACGACACTTGAGCATGTAAATTATAGTTATAACTGCATCAAACTTCATCACAATCACGAGCTTCAGTTCCTTAGAATACTAGCAGTTCTCCTTAATTAATTGAAAACCTCCAATTTGAGTACACTTCTTATTTACTCATAGTTCTAGATTAAATGGACATATAAATTAGGTGGAAAAGCTCTAGCTGTCAATGAGATTGAGATGGAGATCACGAAGATTTCGTAATTTACAAAGATTTACAAAATACCATGTACACGTGATATTTTTCTATATAATGGAAGGCATCCCAAATGAGGAAAATCATTCAGCCAAACTTTGACATGGTATCAGAGCCATAGCTATAAGAAATTGCTAAATCTTCCACTGTTAAGGCCGACAATTTGGTTCATAATTTTTTTCAGTAGTCTTTTGCGGATTTCTAGGCCAATAGATCTCCGGTTCTGGGTGATTAGAGAGACTCTCCGACGTCTCTATGAGCGATTTCTTGCATGTGCAATCGACATAACTCTCACAGTCTTTTGGATGAGCGTCGCAATGTTTTTTTTCAGTGTCTGTGTGCTTAATCGACGCGATCCCAGCATCCTGTGTGTGGGCTCGACGTGATTTCGGGTTTTCTGACGGGTCAAAACGACTCATGACTTAGGCGTTCATTCTGGAGTTCAAGCATCGATGTTTTGGGCTTCTCCTGTGGACTGTGTTTCTTTCCGTGTGGGTCGTGCATGTTGAGAATTGTTGGAGTGGTGCTGCAATTTTTGGTTGGCTGATTTTAGGTACAATTAATTTGGGCTGCAATTTGGTTCCTGTTTGGGTTGGTTTTGTTTGGGTTATATTTTGTAATCCTTTATATTACAGTCATGCCGGTTGACTCCTGTGTTAAGTTTACAGGAAAAAATTATTCTATATGGGAATTTCAATTCAATATGTTTTTAAAAGGGAATGAGCTTTGGGGTCATATTGATGGCTGATTTTAGGTGCAATTAATTTGGGCTGCAATTTGGTTCCTGTTTGGGTTGGTTTTGTTTGGGTTATATTTTGTAATCCTCTATATTACAGTCATGCCGGTTGACTCCTNGGCTGCAATTTGGTTCCTGTTTGGGTTGGTTTTGTTTGGGTTATATTTTGTAATCCTCTATATTACAGTCATGCCGGTTGACTCCTTCTGTGCTAAGTTTACAGGGAAAAATTATTCTATATGGGAATTTCAATTCAATATGTTTTTAAAAAGGAATGAGCTTTGGGGTCATATTGATGGGTCTTCTAAAGCGCCAAGGATAAAAAAGATCTCTGTGCATGGGAAACAAAGTGTGCTCGTATTATTTCGTAGATTTTGGGATCCATGGAGGCTCACACGGTAAATAATTTACACTCTCACTACGGCCAAGGATATGTGGGAATATTTGAAACGAATTTATTACCAGGACAATAATGCACGGCGATTTCAATTGGAGTTAGAAATTGCTGACTACACTTAAGGTAATCTTACCATTGAGCAATACTACTCCGATTTTCTGAACTTGTGGAGCGAGTCCTCTAGTATAATTCATGCTAGGGTCCATGCGGCGACCCTATCAGTACTACAAGATGTTCAAGAGGTTAGCAAGACGGAACAATTTCTAATGAAAGTACGACCCAAATTTTGAAGTGGTCCAAGCAGGATTATTGAATCATGATCACTGTTCCCTCTTTGGATGTAAGTCTGGGGGAACTTTTGTGTGAGGAACAACATATAACAACTCAAACTACTATTGGAGCTGATTTTTCTCCATCTATTGTGGCCATCTTTGCATATGCTGCCCAAATACATGGAAGGGGTAAACTACAGTATTTTCGTTGCAAAGGATACGAGCATATCGCTCGTACTTGTTCTCAGAAAGTCTGCAATTACTGTAAACTAGGGCATATCATCAAAGATTATCCCACATGACCTCCACATAGACAAACTAATGCATTTCAAGAAGTTGCACAAGGTACTAATCCAACACACTCACAAGCTAGCACCAGTCAACCTATTCTTACCCCAGAAATAGTTTAGCACATGATTGTTTCTGCTTTCTCTACCCTGGGCTTACAAAGTAAGGGTCAAATTGCTTCTTCTCCTTGGTTTGTTGATTCAGGGGCATCGAATCATATAGCAGGTAGTTCTGATTCCTTACAAAACATTCAAGGATACACTGATACACAACACATTCAGATTGCTAATGACGGTACTCTTCCTATTACTGCTATTGGTGATATTGGGCCTTCTTTCGATAATATATTTATATCTCTGAACTTATCTACGAATTTGATTTATGTTGGTCAATTAGTTGATAATAACTGTGATGTGTCTTTCTCTCGTGCTGGTTGTCTTGTGCAGGATCAGAGATCGAAGAAGGTGATCGCGAAGGGGCCTAAAGTCGGAAGATTGTTTCCACTACAGCTTACTATTCCTCCTACTCCTGCTTTGTCTTTGGCTTGTATTAGTGATAGATTTAAATATGAAGTTTGGCATAAAAGATTGGGTCAACCGAATATTTTAATTTTATCTCATTTCTTGAAGTGTGGTTTTATGGGTAATAAAGAGAAGTTTTAGTCTTCCAATTTGTCTTTCGATTGTAATACTTGTAAACTTGGAAAAAGTAAGACTCTTCAGTTTTCACCTCATGGGAGTCGTGCAAATAAATGCTTTGAAATTATCCATAGTGATGTTTGGGGAGTGGCGCATGTGACTTCACATGCTAATTATAAGTACTTTGTAACGTTTATTGATGATTTCAGTCGTTACACTTAGATATATTTTCTACGGTCTAAAAGTGAGGTCTGTACCATTCTTCAAACTTTTATAGCTTACATTGAGACACAATTCTCCTCCAATAATCGAATATTGCGGTATGACAACGGTGGGAAATATATGTCTCATCAGTGTCAATCCTTCTTACAACAAAAAGATATTCTCTCTCAACGCTCTTGCCCATATACCTCTCAATAGAATGGAGTGACAGAAAGAAAGAATTATCACATATTGGATGTTGTCAGAGTTTTGCTCTTGGAATCTTCGGTTCCACCCAAGTTTTGGGTCGAAGCTCTTTCTACTGCTGTATATCTGATTAATAGACTTCCTGCTCAGCATTTGAATTTTGACTAATCATATCTTTGCTTGTACGGTACACATCCTGGCTATGACATGTTGCATACTTTTTGTTGTGTTTGCTTTGTTCATCTACCTCCTCATGAACGTCATATGCTTGGTGCTCAATCCGCGCTGTGTGCTTTCTCGGATTACAGCATTGCTCAGAAAGGCTTCATTTGTTATGATAGTGTTGCTAATCGTATTCGTATCTCTTGCGATGTGGTCTTTTTTTAGAATCATTACTACTTCCAACATGTTTCATCTCCTGATTTGGCTCCGCTTATTAGCTTTGAGAATGACTCCGGTTCTGTAGAGCGGTTTAACCAAGTATAGTATATAATTGACGGTCACTTTTCATTACTACTTCCAACATGTTTCATCTCCTGATTTAGCTCCACTTATTAGCTTTGAGAATGACTCCGGTTCTGTAGAGCGGTTTAACCAAGTGTAGTATATAATTGACAGTCACTTTTCATTCCCGATCCCTATTCCATCCCAGATTCCGCTATTCTTCGACGATCCACTCCCGTTACTCATCCTCCTAATCGAAATGGCTTCTCCGCAACTTTATCTCATTTCACAGTTCCTACTTCTTATTCTCAAGTTGCTACACAATCCTGTTGAGAGAAAGCTATGCAAGAGGAACTTCAAGCTCTTCAGGAAAACCGCACATGGAATATTGTTTCTCGTCCTACTGGTGTCCAACCTATTAGGTGCAAATGGGTCTATTCTGTTATGCTCCGATTTTATGGATCGCTAGAACGATATAAAGCTCGATTGGTGGGTCTTGAAAATCGTTAAGAATATGGGGTGGATTATGAGGAATATTTTCCCATCTTGCTAAAATGACGACGGTACGAACTCTCTTAGATATAGCGACCTCCAGGGGTTGGTCTTTGCAACAGATGGATGTCAAGAATGCTTTCTTACATGGTGATTTTTAAGGAAGATATTTATATGACACCATCTGAGGGTTTCTTTTCATTGCCATCTTCCGATGTGTGTAAACTAAAGCGTTCAATTTATGGGTTGAAACAGCGTCCTCGTGCTTGGTTTGATGAGTTTCATTTTACTCTCTTGGGTTACTCACTTATTTAGAGCAAATATGATTCGTCTATCTTCATCTCTGCCAACAAAGTTTGTACTGTATTTCTTTTGGTCTATATAGATGATACTGTTATTACCGGCACTGATTCTAGATTGATATCTCAACTTCAAACCCAATTGAAGGATTCTTTCCATATGAAGGATTGGGCCCCTTGCAATATTTCTCAGGTCTTGAGGCGTTTTCAAGTCCAGTCGGAACTTATCTGCATCAACATAAGTATTTGGAGGAGTTGATTACTTTAGCTGGACTTCGGGATGGTCACTCGGATGATAATCCTTTAGAGGCGAATGTGAAGTACTGTAAGGAGGAGGGTGATCTTCTTCCTGATCCCTCCCTATATCACTAGTTAGTGGATAGTTTGAATTATCTCACTATTACTCGACCTGATATATCTTTTGTCGTACAATAGATCTGTTAATTTATGCATGCTCCACGATCTTCATCTGACTGCGGTTCGTCGCATTATACGATACTTGCTAGGTACACCCGATAGAGGTCTTTTCTTTCTTGCAAATTCTTTTCTTGAGTTGACAGGATATATTGATGCGGATTGGGCACGCTGCGCAAATACTCGTCGCTCGATTACAGGTTGGTGCATGTTTCTTGGGGGTGCACTAATTTCCTGGCACAGCAAGAAACAGGATCGCATCTCTAAATCTTCCACTGAATTTGAGTATCGTGCTATGTCTTCTGCTTGTTCTTAGATTGTTTGCTGCGGGGCCTTCTATCGGAGCTTGGTTGTCCTCGGCTTATGCCTACTCCACTTTATGCTGATAATAATAAGTGTCATTCAAATTGCTGCTATCCTTTTTTAATAAGCGCACTGAACACATTGAGGTGAATTGTCAGTCTATCAGTGAGGCTTATGATGGTCATGTTATTTCTTTTCCACATCACTACTGATATTCAGATCGTTGATGTGTTTACTAAGGTAATGACGCGACAGCGTCATCGGTTCCTTGTCGGCAAATTAATGCTTCTTGATCGTCCAACATCAATTTGAGAGGGATGTCAGTGAGATTGAGATCACGAAGATTTTGTGATTTACAAAGATTATGGTTTATTACCATACATACATACACATATATACACACACACACGTGTGTGTGTATATATATATATATATAATAATTACAATATACTAAATTACAACATACCATGTACATATGTGATATTTTTCTATATAATGGAAGGCATCCCGAACGGGGAAGATCATTCAGCCAAACTTTGACACTAGCATTATTATTTTTAAGTTCTAGCATTCTTAGGATATGTATTAATCGAACATAATTAAGATAGAGAAACAGAATAACAGCTTACTATTACTAAGGAACAAAATAATCATTTAAAATATAAATGAACCTAAAAAATGTGTTATGGGCATGTACTGTAACCTAAGTTGACAAAATTCACTCTTATCAATACTTGTCCTTTACTAGTTTTAAAGAGAGACAGAGACAGAGCGCGCGCGCGCACGGCATTCAAGAGGGCCTCTACTATTTGCAATTTATAAACGTACCTAAAGAAGGAAAACATATTATAAAAGGAAAAACAAGATTGTAGAGCCAAAAAACAAATAAAGAGAGAAACAAGCAACTTTCTTTTCATGGTGGTCCATCAAACATTTTCATCCTACATGAACATTTCTTAAAAAACAATTCACCATTTATTTGCATAAAGATGTCAAACAAATATTAATTTCAAAGTTCATCTATCTACAAGATGGGCACAGAAAACTAATGTTCGACACATATTGCAGGACTTCATAACAATTTGGAAAGAGCAAGAAAAACAAGAAATAAAGGAGGTCAGATTCATGGAAAGCGGTGTCAACAAATTGTGTATCCTAAAAGTTTAAGTGCAAGAGGCAAATTCGAACTGCAAGAATACGAGATTTTAATTTAACTCCATCTTGAGATGATTATTAAAAACACCCTTTTATTAGTATGATCGTAGTTTTCCTTCTTTATTTATAGATAGCATTGTGAGTAACCGTGCAGCGCTTCTATTTTGGTAACTACAGAACCATGATTATGAATAAGTGTCTTTAATTAGCATGTAACACTTCTCCTTGTTTTAGCATTATTTCATGTTTGCATAGCATATCCTGGGATATGAACTTATTTGAATTCAAGATGGTGATTGCTAGTTGTTTACATAATTTCTAAAAATAGATAAACTCTAGCAAGTTGCAAGTTGGTGCAGTCATTCTCTCCAATTGTGGTACACCAGCAATCAAGAATGCTGTATCTCGCTATCCAAATCATTATATTCCTACAGATGCCTTGTGTGTAATTTGACGAGGAAAAAGGGTTGAAATGGCTGACAAAAGATAAAATTAACCGTGTACAGAAAAACTGATAGCTATCTCACTTAATCAGCAATTTAAATTATAGAAGTTATGTACATATAAGAAATCCAATAGCAACATCCAGAAGAGCTTATGATAGTGTATTCAAAGAAGCTTATACTGGGAGGCAAATTTTGTTCCTGTGCCAGAGCCACCCATAGGAATATCTACCCATCAGGTAAAATGGCATGTGATTTCAAATCATATATGGCTCTATCATATCCTTTCCAACAAGTTGGCTTCAAAGAGGTTTTGATTATGTTAAAAGAAAAATCAAAGTAACTATTCAAGTCTAGATGGTGATAGAAAATATGACTGCTTCTATTCACATTCATCTCTTGTTATTAGTGAAGAGTAGCCAGTAGGTTAGCACATAAGCAGAAAAAAAAAGAAATGTAGAAATGAAATTTCTGACATGTTAGCAATCTGTCTCAAAAGTTTTCAGTGGCATCATTCCTCATAGATGCTCCCATCAGCCTTGAATCCTATGGAATTCTCCCCATTTTTCTCCCCTTCCAAATATATTGTATATAAAATATCTTCTCTTGTTCCCTGGATTATATAGACTGAAATACTAGCATCAATTTTTTTGTGTTAAAGATGATCTCCCTTTGGTGACTTCTTTTCCATCTCTTTTTTCTTGTCAATAAAATCCCCCTCCAAATCCACCTGCTCCTTAGTGAAACCCCTAGTTTGTCTAGGTTGCTTATTATTTTTATTTTTAACTTTTTGTTTTAACTAAACCTGTTTTGGCTGACTACAACTGAAACCCTGCTTTTAGAAATTCCTAAAGTCCGCCCTTGATTATTAGCTATTCCCCATATTTCCTTAGCCACACCACCAGTCACCGCCATCGTAGCCACTGTAGCTCTTTCAATGCTGAAATCGCCACTAGATGGAGTAATAGTAATGGGGAATAAAAGATAGTTAATTATATTAGTTTATTATAGTTTCCAAGTTTGACTAAAATTTAGGTTATTGTTTGATAGGTTTTCTAGTTTGACTATACTATGGTTTATTTACTTTGTTTCCTTCTCAAATGAGGTTTGTTTAAGCTCTATATAAAGATAGTTTATGCATTGTAATACTTACACTTTGATATATGAAAAAAATTGATATTCTTTTACCCTAAATTCTCTCTTCTTCTCTTTCTTTTTTCGATTTACAATATAGGTTTGAATATTTAGCGGTAAATTTATGCTTTATTGCGTGTTTCTTTGGCTCAATTTTCTTCATGTTAAGAAAATATTTTTAGATCACCCACATAAAGATAATATATTTTAGTGGTCATCACACTTGAATGAAAGCTATATTTTCAATATAGCAAAATTATTTCCTCATCGAAGTACATTCAAGCATTTGATGTTGCAATCATTTATTTTTGCAGGCCAGTCTACAGTACTAGTCTCTTGTGCTCCTCAATA
Organism: Fraxinus anomala; assembly: GCA_903798345.1. NCBI lineage: Eukaryota > Viridiplantae > Streptophyta > Magnoliopsida > Lamiales > Oleaceae > Fraxinus > Fraxinus anomala. Next base: position 14,514 of record CAIGRN010153264.1, read on the forward strand.
CACAGCCAATTATTTTTTGTGGATGGATTGCACTATATGAAACTTTTCGAGGTTTGTTATCAATATTTGATTTGTAAGAAAGATTGCCACCCATAGTACGAGTTCAAATCGCTTATAGTAGTCAGGAGTTCAATATAGGTATTTGGCCAGACAAAAGATTGAACTCCTTGAAGAATGAAGTCGCAGTCTATTTCATTGAAGTCGAGTTCTCTCAAATGGGAGAAATGATGGAAAATGAAAGATAGTTATTTATATTAATTTACTGTAGCTTCCTAGTTTGACTAATATTAGGTTATTGTTTGATATATGTTCTAATTTGATTTGACAAATTTAGGATTTATTTACTTTGTTTCCATCTCAAATTAGGTTTGTTTAGGCTCTATATAAAGAGAGCGTATGCACTGCAAACTTACAATATGATATATAAAATAAATTGATTTTCTGTTAACCTAAATTCTCTTCCTCTTCTTCTCTTTCTCATTCTTTTCTCAATATTGTTCTTGTTCGTTGCATACGACATCAAATAGCCAGCATAGGATTCTCTTTATACCCATAATCTTTGACACCTAATTCCTGTCCCTTTAGACGTTCTTCTCCATATCAAGCATGGCACACCATCATACTATGTACTTGAATCAGGCCTTTGTATCGAACACTGGTGCATAGATTTATAATTTTCACTCCCAACCACATTGATTCACTACTCCGGATGGAAAGGGCACAATAAGACATCTTCATGGTTGGAGTCCTCGACTAACAACTCTTTAATTGTCACACTACTACGAGTGCCATATACCATTGTTGCAAATAAAATCACAAGTTGTATCTGTCTCTGGTACTAGCGGGAAGCAAGGCAAAAACACGATCAAAACCTCATTGATTCCAAAACATATACCACATAATCTACCTTTTAGTTTGTGTTGCTTCCTAAGAATGCCAGAAAAATAGGCATCAAATATTAGTGAATTTCACACAATACCTAGAATTTGGATTTGTTGATTTGAAATATCAAGCGGATAATTTAAAAAATTTAAAAATTTCAAGTCTTTTTTTATTAATTTATAAACAACCAAGTCTATAATGAAACCCTAAGCCCCTATTTATGCTAGAAAAAACATAAACGTAAAAAGAAGCTAATGACTACTTTGCCCTCACTTAGTAAATAAAACAAGTTAACTACCTTAAATAAAACTAATTAAACAAACTAAAGGTTCATCTTGTGTGTGTTGTTTCACCATTTGCATCACAAATAAATTTATTGCAACAATTATGATAGCCTCCAACAAGCTATTTATACTGTTGATATAGTACAAAGAATATTTTTCTTTCAGAATCGAGACTTTAAACCAATCAATACCGTGCCACCACATATTTAAACTATCAATGTCTAAAGGTAATTTTTGTCAAGAATTTGTTTTTAGCAAGTTGCACATATTGCCTCTCATATTCAGTTCAGAGTAAAAGCTTTACTATAATTTACTCAAATCTTTGTAGACTGAGAACACCACCACCACAAAACACATTTCCTTCTATTTGTCAAAAGAACTTGATGAAAAAGAACAAAGACGTATATTTTCTATTATAGGGGTGAGTCTAAGGCCTATGGATTATACAATGGAAATCTAAAGATGAAATCTTCTATGAAATGAATGCATTGACATGAAGCAAAGATGGGATAGAGATCCATGCTAGATTTGAAGAACTTGAAGATACAAGATAAAGATAAGGAAATTTTGAAAAACATGCAAGTTTAAATTATATATATTCACCATCAGCGAATTCTCCTCCTAGAAAGACTAATGGCAAAAATTTCATTAATAAAGCAATGTCATTGCTCTTTATTATGAACCAAAAAAATTTTGAGCCTAAAAATAATATGAAGTCTATGAAAAAAGAGATTAAGACGATAGATAAACGAGACGTGAAAACTTGTGGATAACTATGATACTCATATTCTTCTAGACGATATAATTATGTCAACACGACATGATACATTTGTGGGTATTGATCCCATGTTGGATCCTTCAATTTAGAAGTCTACATAGAAGAAAGGTGGAAGGAGATTGCCATGGGAAAGCAGTTGTAGGGAGATAATGAGTGGGCCCACAATTTTTTAAGCAATAAAATTGATTTGAAGGCATGAAACCATGATTTTTAAAGCATGAAATCAAGCTCAATGGATGCTACACTCTTTAAAAAATACATCTAAAACCATTAGTTTATAATATTCTAAAAAATTTATGTTTATGGCTCCGTTTAATTCTCATTATTGTAGAATGAGAACGAAAAATATAGCCATTATTGGGTCCCACATAAGAGATAAAAATTCAAAATTGATGACTTGATGTAATGGATAACGGTCATATTTTTCATTTTTATGGATGAAAAATGAGAAACAAATGGAGGC
>CAIGRN010153272.1:0-18361 GCA_903798345.1 Fraxinus anomala
TGAGCCCGATTTGATAGTCTTGATTATGATCTTTCAAGCTCTCGTCTCAAATGATTGACTTGAATACTTAACTTTCACTTTGATATTCATTTCAAGTCCGATTTATGATGTGTTGATTTTGGCAATACTTAATTAATTTTAACATTGAACTATCATCACTTAAAATTAATTGTTAGAAATAATATTAATCTTGTTTATTATGATAAAAACATTGAGGATGAAATCAACCATAGGTCAACACTTTGTCTAACAAGAATTCTAGTCGATTTTGTAATTGTCGACCTGTCTTCCAATTATACTGCTATATTAAGGAGGCCCATATTACACGAATTGTAAGCTGCCGCTTCCACATACCACTACTACATAAAGTTTTTCACTCTGAGCGGAATTGGCGTAGTATGTGGAAATCAAGTTGAGGCTATAGCTTGTAACGTTGATTTACCTAGTCCTCATGTCCACATGTTGAGACGCCAACAAAATAATCAAGCAAGAGAGGCAAGGCTGAAGAGACCGATGGTAGCGGACCTCTCTGAGATAGGTATTACTGAAAAACACCGTAGAAATGTAATGGATGACTATCTTTAGTTCGACGACAATGAGGCAGATCCACATCCTTATCCTTGAATCCTGGTGGTTTCAATACCCATAAAAGGAGTCATCATTCCCAAGGTTTTAGTTGATAATGGGAGTTCTCTCAACATACTCTATACCAACACACTAGAATGGATGGGTATCCCACAAAAATTTTTACAACCGTACCCGAATGTGGTTTTAGAACTCAATGGGGTACTCACCCAAGCAAAATGGTTAATCAAGCTTTCTATTGAAATCGATGAATCTCCACGGCAAACTAAGTTGAACTTTGACTTTATGGTATTTGGTTACAATTCACCCTATGATGCCATCAGGGGGCAGTCCCTGTTGTTCAATCTCAGGGCAATTGTGTTCATGTATCACTACTCGCTCAAATTTCCTACGTCTCATGGTGTAGGTCAAAAAGGAAAACAAAGACATTGTTGTGAAATGCTAATGAAGATCTGCTCAGCAGAGAAAGATGCATATATTCCTCCCATAAGTTTATATGGCGTATCTGATTAAATTTTGGCATATTAGAAAGGGTCAAGGAGGGAGAACTTGTGGAAGAGCTGGACAGAGTGGTGGTTGGACTTAGTTATCCACCAAGGGAGCTCAGAATAGGTCACGAACTCTGGCCACCCATCTGATTCAGATAGTAGAATTCCTCCAATAGAACCTTGATGTTTTTTCTTGGGATAACGCGGACATGAAAGAGATCAACCCTGAAGTCTTTTGTCATAGGTTGGAAATCGACCATCTGGTGCGACTTAGGTGGCAATGACGTCGGTCATTAAATCCAGAGATGTATGAGGCTCCAAATAAAGAGGTGCAAAAGTTGCTTCGCAATAGGTTCATCCGTGAAGCAAAATATCCTAAATGGATTGCTAACCCAATTTTTGTGAAGAAAAGTAATGGGGATTGGAGAATGTGCATAGATTTCACTGACCTCAACAAAGCATATCCTAAAGATAATTTTCCTCTACCAAGGATAGACCAGATGGTCGACACAACGACATGACATAAGTTGCTCAGCTTCATGTACGCATACACATGGTATAATCAAATCTCTATATATGAGCCGAACTAGGAACATATCGCCTTCATTACTGACCGAGGTCTTTATTGTTACAAAATGATGCATTTTGGCCTCAAAAATGCCTAAGCCACTTATCAACATCTGGTCAATTCTTTGTTCGCCAAACAAATTGGCAAAATCATGGAAGTGTATATTGACGATATGCTAGTCAAAAGTATAGATCCCCGAGATCATCAACGGTACCTTGCTGAAATGTTTGAAATCTTGAGAAAGTATAAAATGAAGCTGAATCCTCACAAATGTGCTTTCGGTGTGAGCTCCAAAAAGTTCCTAGGTTATCTCGTTAATCGCCGAGGAATCGAGGTAAATTCGGAAAAAAATATGGGCTATCATTGAAATGCGAGCCCCCAACAAGGCCTTATGAGGTTCAAAACTTAACTGGACGAAAAGATGCTTTCAATCGCTTTATGTTAAAATCAGTTGATCGGTGTAAACCATTCTTCAATGTCCTGCGAGGAGTGAAGCAGTTTAAATGGACTCTTGAATGCCAACTTGCCTTTGATGAACTAAAACAACAATTGGCACATCCACCAGTGTTGTCAAAACCAAGAGCAGGAGAAATATTGATTTTATTTCTTGTAGTGTCTAAACAAGCTATTAGTGTTGTCTTAGCTAGGGATGAAGAAGGAATACAGCATCCTGTTTACTATGTTAGTGAAGCTTCCATGAAGCTGAGCTCCGTTACTTTCCTTTAGAGAAATTATCCTTTGTCGTTGTTATGGCAGCAATGAAGTTAAGACCGTATTTTTTGAAGCATCCTATTGAGATCTTAACTAATTATCCATTAAGGTAAAGCTTATAGAAGCCTGATACTTTGGGCCGGATGGTTAAGTGGGCAATGGAGCTCGGATAGTTCGACATAAGATACAAACATTGCACCTCCATAAAAGATCAAACACTTGCTGATTTTGTTGCGGAGTTCAGATCAAAACTATTAGGAGAACTCCCTCATAATGCACCATAGGAGCTCTTCGTAGATGGATCCTCTACCGAAATTTGGTCAGGGATAGGAGTTGTCTTAGTAAGTCCTAATCGCAAGTTATTCTACGAAGCCTTATCGTTTGACTTCAAGGCTTCCAACAATGAAGTTGATATAAAGCACTAATAGCTGGAATAAGGATGGCAAAAGAGATAAAAATTCCTCATCTGATAGTCTACAGTGATTCACATTTAGTGGTCAATTAGATCAATGAGGCCTACCAAACTAAGGAAGAAAGGATGAACAGCTATCTTCAAATTATTAGGTAAGAATTCGAAAATTTTCGAACTATTCTGGTAAAAAAAATTCCCAAAACTCAGAAAAGTTATGCTGACGCTTTAGCTCAATTAGCCACAAGTGAAAGAATAGAAGAGTTTGACAGCATTCCCATAGGAAGAATTCCCTATTCCAACCATTGAAAGACCAGAAGCAGTCTCCATGATGATCGATCACAAGCCTACATAGATGGATGAAATTAGTTCCTATCTAAAGACAGGGATATGTCCTAAAGATCCCATTGAAGCAAGAAGACTCCGAATGAGGTCAGTTATGTACACATTAATTGACAATATGTTCTACAAGCGGGGATATTCGATACCTTTGTTAAGATGCTTGAATGAAGAAGAAGCACTTTATGCTTTACAAGAAGTACATGGAATATGTGGAAATCATTTCGGAGGACAATCGTTGGCTCATAAAACCACACGTCAAGGCTATTTCTAGCCCACCATGAAACGGGATGCATTATAATTTGTGAGAAGAAGTGATAAATGTCAACGTTTCGCTCCCAACATTAAACTCCTGCCAGTAGAGCTGAACTTCATAATGGCTCTATGGCCGTTCTCCAAATAGGGGGTTGAACGAAGTTTGCAATGCCTCTAGGAAAAGGTTGAACGAAGTTTGTAATTGTTGTAGTCGATTACTTTACTAAGTGGGTAAAAGCTGAACCACTTGCTAAAATCACCGAACAAAAAATCACTGATTTTATATGGAAGTCCTTTGTGTGTAGGTTTGGAATACCTCATTCCATCGTAACAGACAATGGAAAGCAATTTGACAATACTCGCTTTGTAAGTTTTTGGGAAGGACTTGGCATACGAAAGCATTTCTCCACGTCAAACCATCCTCAAGCTAATGGTCAAATTGAAGCAATCAATAAGATCCTCAAGCATAGGCAAAACTCGATGCTCTTAAGGGATGATGGGTTGAGGAACTCCTCAGTGTACTATGGTCCTATCGTACTACACCAAGGAATGGCACTGGAGAAACCCCTTTCTCTTTGGCTTTTGGAGTGGAAGTTGTGATCTTATTAGAGGTAGGGATTCCTTTTATTTGAATAGCAATGTACAAAGCAGATGAGAATGAAAACGTTTTGCGTGGAGAATTGGACCTAATAGAGGAAATGCAGAATGAGGCTGAAATCAGAAATGTTGTATACGAACAACGCAATGCAAAATACTACAATCAAAATGTCAGGAAATGAGTATTTGAGGTCGTTACCCTGGTACTAAGGAAACTTTTCCTCGGCACTAAAGAATCTAACTCCGGATCTCTAGGACCTAATTGGAAAGGCCCCTACAAAGTAACTAGAGTACTACTTAAAGGGGCCTACGAGCTGGAAGACATGAATGACAGACTTCTGCTGTCCCCTTGGAATGCAGAACACCTCAAAAAGTATTACAAATAGGAAGTTAATGTATTTTGTACTTCAAATTTATAATAAAAGTGTGTGTTTTATTAGAAAAATCACAAAACCTTGCTCACTAGCAAGACAAACTAAGGTTGCACGTGCTGCAATACTTAGACGAATTTCTTATCACGAAAATTATGAAGCCTTGCTTGTTAGCAATTTGAACTAAGGTTGCATGTACTGCAACACCCAGACGAATTTTCTATTAAGGAAACTACGAAACCTTGCTCGTTAGACGAATTTTCTATCAAGGAAATCAAAAAGCCTTGCTCGTTAGCAAGACAAATTAAGATTGCATGTGCTGCAATACTTAGACATATTTCAATTACAAAGGCAAACAACATTGTGCGCAAAATAAAAGATGAACTAACATTCATTCATTAATAAAATAAAATAAGAACTTAGACATCATTCAATATTAAACAGAAACAATGTTTGACAAAAAGTTCTAAGTAAATCCTAGGGGAGATGTAGATCTTGTGGAGCTTGCACATCATCTTCAAGGTCTTCATCAGCAGGAGTGATGCAAACTCCAGCTGCCTCAGACAATTTTTGGAGCTCTTTCTTCTGTACCTCCAGAGATTCCATTAAGAAGGCCATATCAAAATATGGTATCTCCTTGCCAATATGCTTTACGAGCTCTTTCAAGGCCACTACATAGGCGTCTTGAGCTAAAACATCAAACTCATGAGAGGCTCTCCAAATTTCCACTACCTTTGAAGCTTTAGCTTCAGTTTTTCAGCCCTTCTTATAGCTTCATCAGCCCAAGCTCGCTCCTCATTAGCTCGTCCTCTTTCTTCTTCAGCCCCTTTTCTTTTTTATTGGCTGCTCGTTGAGTAGCCTTCTCTCCCGCCCCCTCTCCCAAATCTGCAGGGTCTTGTTGTCATCCATGAGCTTCAATTTCGAGGCTGATTTTGCTTCCAACTCCACTCCCATTTATTGAGGCAATCCTCGTAGTCTTTCTCCTTCTCTGAGAACCTCGCCCTTTCATCCTCCATATTTTCAAATAAGCCTAAGGCTTGGTTCGTCACCTCAAGTATTTTATTCAGTTTGGCCTTAACCTGAGAAAAGAAAAGCAGTGTTAGTTATAATATATATATGAAAGTAAGAAATTTTTGAGCTCAAGCAAACTACCTTGTCTACCACAGACATCATATACAAGATAGATATGTGGCTGTGGAGCTGAGATAATTGCCTTGCCTACAGGTATCTCAGCTAGGAATTATTTCTCCCTCTCGTTCCAGCTCCTAGTAAGAAGGTTGGTAGATTCTCTGAGAAGAGAGGGAAGTGCTGCTGTAGATTCCCTTGATGGGGATGGAGCTCTGAGAAAATCCAAAAATATGTCAGGTCGGTTGCCTACCAAATTTTCAACGTTTGGCCTATACAAATCCAGGCACCTTTCCTGCGACCTCGGGGAGCTAGCTTTGGCAATTGTTGGGACTGAAAGTGGCGTGGAGGTTGATTTCTGGAGAAGCTCTTCAGGTGAAGACCTCATAGGAGCTAAGGCCATTGGAATAGGCTTTGATGCCATTGCCACAGATTGGCGACGCTTTAGAGGTTGAGCCCCCTGCTCAATCTCAACTTCTTCAAGTCGGCTCACAATTTCAGTAGGAGCCTCCATTTTTTTGCCTTTGGCAACAACTACTGCTTTTGCTGCTTTGTATCCCAACATCTCTTGATCTTGATCTAAAATAGAAGAAACAATGGATATGTGTTAGTTCTCCACTCAGGGCAAATACTAATTGAAATATTTACTGGAAAAAGTTGGGATAGAGCTTGAAGCCCTAGCTATAATTAAGAGGGGTCGTCTCTATAATTATCATAAATATTACTTCGTGGTGTTTAGCATTTCATACATTCAATTTTCTATATTATTTTATTCAAAACTCGATAAACTTCATAAAAATAAAAGTTCTGAGACCCGAAGAAACTCAATAACTCTTGAGTGCGCCACATCATCTAAATATTTATAACAAATTTATGTCTAGCTTTTCAAACACTTTTTTAGAAAGGAGAAAGTGCACGTTTAGTTCCTAACCGATTCAAGTTGTAACAAGTTGGTATCTAACATTTTTATTAATTTTTATGTCTCTTATCTTTCAAGTTTCAAGTATAAAGCAAGTTATCTTGACAAATTTCTTTGTTATGTCACTAACAAAATGGGTGACTGTCACGTATCTTATGAGTTAAACTCACCGATAATTATTGAAGTTACCGATGATTTTTTCGCGATAGGTCAATTGATTACAAGAAATTAGCGTAAAATCTGACGTAGTATTTGTTAAATGTCAAGGTGGAATAATTATTGTTATTTCTCAAATAAAATATGCATAAGATGCCTTTGCATAAAGCCATAATTTCACCTTTCTTAATGCTTTTACTGCAGTTTAAGACGAGCATCATTTTGAATTAACATTTTGAATTTTTCTTTATGTACTCTTTATTTTTAAAAATATGTGATATTTTAATAGGGAATTATGTGTCAATAATTAATTGGTGGATAGCAAATTGGACAGTAAAAATTAGATATCAAATCTCAACTCAATAAAATTATAGTTAGAGATAAATTTGAAATCTTTTATGAAAAATCGAGTTCTTATTCCAATAAAATGAAATTGAGGAAAAAATTAGCACTAAAATGTAAAATCGTCAGCTGCTGAGTGTCATTCTCATGGCGATTTTAAGAATCGTGAAAAGGATGGGGGGAGGAAAAGGCAAGAAAAAACGACTCGTAAATTCCACCAGGACCACCACCACTGAGTCGGACTCAATGCGAGTGTCACCGAAACCCAAGAACTCGGTGAAAGCGAAAGAGCAAAGAGAGATGCCGGTAAGCGCGACGATGGTCGGAGCCCTGCTCGGCCTGGGCACCCAGATGTACTCCAACGCCCTCCGCAAACTACCTTACATGCGCCGTACGCACCTACTCCCCGCTCTCCTCTTCGCATTATATCATAAATTATCATAGAGCCATACTCATTATTTCATTGTTATGTTTCTAATCCAATAGCAAGTTTGTGTTTTTAAGATTTTTTTTATCTCAATTGTTTGATTACCTAGCATAATTGATTTTGATTCTGATAGTATCTATTGGTGAACAGAAGAATTCTTACTCTACATATTCTCATATAGATTAACTCAAAAGGAAATGGAATTCATTAATTTGAATACTGGTAAAAATAAAAAATAAAGCAAGAATTGATACTAGCAATCAGAACTTTGACTTTTTTTTGTTTCAGTTTTTAAGGAATGGCCCAGATTAATAAATTAATTGATTGGTTTAAAGAAAACTGATGAGGAATCGAATCACATATCCATGGGAGCATCTGCTAGAAAAATGCTTATTGTTGGATATGTTTCTACGGAGCATTTGTATTCTTGGTTATTTGAATTTATCAAAATCCATTCAAATGTTCATAGATTTTTTTTTTCCAAATCCTCAATTCACTGCAACCAAATGATATGCAATAATTTTAAGAATGCCCTTACACAAGATAAAGTTTCAACAACCCTTACACAGCCAATTACTTCGAATTAGCTGCAGAAGAAGATCAAGAAGAGAGAAAATAATGGTAGAGATTAAATTCTCCCACGTGAGAATGCCCAAAATAATCTTCCCAAGAATAACAGACAACGCAGTGTTTTGTAGGCAACCACAAATGTTGCCATTTAAAGCAACTGAAATAACAATTTAAAAGAAAAAGGGGAAGTCGTGCTCTCGACAGCTTAAATTAAAGAAATGTAAACTCTTGAGCTTTCTAGATTCTTAAATAGGCTCTATAGTTACAACAATGTCATCAATTGAAGAACTTTATTTTTCAGTCCATAAAATATTTGTTTGTTGAGCTTTAAAGTCTAAAGTATAATCTCTAGTATTGCTGGCTGCTGATTTTAAATCGTTCCAACTGGCTCGATTGAACGTAGTGGCCAATCCGAGTTTACTGGGAATAATGCATAGCTTCGATTTATTGTTTGAAGTTAGATTGGGTTGAATTGAATCTTATGGTAGATATAGCGGTGGATTAAAGAAAAAAACAATTTCAATGTCTTATATATTATTTAAAAATAATTATAGAAATAAATTTAAATTTAATGCCAAACAAAAGATATAGCACTAAATCATTTTTATTATAAAATAAAAAGTTCAAACAAATAAAATGTAAGAAATACAAAATTAAATACAAAAATAAACTTAAATTAAATGAAGTTGACCATTCAAATATAATAATTATAGTTTCATCAACTCTATGCATTGGACTTTACAAGAGCCCATATAACACATTCCAAAATCTGGTCCACGGCTCGCTTAATCAATTGGGGCAAATTAACCCATCGTCTTCCCTATCATTCTCTTCTTTCTACAGAAGCAAGACTCCACGCCATAGACGAAATCCGGTGCTGCTCGTGCTCCACCACAGAGGCGAGACTCTACCTTCCCCCTCTTCTCCCCACCTCCGTGTCGTCATTTGAGTGTGTAAACATATCACGTTTTATAAATGATTTTTGTATAGAAAGGGATGGGATCATGAACTGCATAATGAGCACCACCACCTCCATTTCTCCCTATATTGCCTCCTTCACTCTCTTGTTCTTCCTTTTTCTAGCGACGGCCGAGCAATGGGAACACAGCTTACCTCAAGTAATTAATTCAAGAGCTCGTAGTCGTAGAGACGGAATTACTGGCAGATTTCCGATAGGCCGAAAGGAAGGGCGTTTTAGGATTAACCATTCACCAGCTTCATCTTCATCCCTCAATCCTCGAGTGTTCAATGCTGCTGCTCATGAGGCTCCCAGTGGCCCTAACCCAATTTCGAATAGGTAATTAGCCGATTATGTACATTTTTATATTTAATCCATTTCCTTCCATATAGATCATTTCTCTATAATCATTATTATTATTATTATTATTATTATTATTATTATTATTATCTAATTAAGAAGGCTTTTCTTTACATTGCGAATTTGTCGGTAGTGTTATTTTTTATTGACATTGATGAGAGTTATGGATTCTACTATGCTAGTGGAAAGTGAGTTATAAAATGTAGTACCAATTTATGTGATAGCGGACCCGACATTTTGTATAATAGTGTTTGGATGTGTGCTTATGTGAGATTTTTTAGTTTTACTTTAAAATAATGTTATTCATGGTGAAAATTATCGATGGTCGTATACATTTGACAATTTGTTATTTGATGTATGAGGTAATAAAGAATTACTATATTAATGCATCAAATAACAAACTGTCACATGTATATCACGTAGGATAACTACTGATATTTTTTATTATGAATATTATTACTCTTTAATTTAACCAATTATGAAATCAAATGAGGTTCCAAGTCACTGTACTCGTGTTAAGCACCAGGATATGGATTGTGGGAACTCTATGACGTTCAATTATAAAAGTGCAGAACTCCATAGGTTACCGTGTAAAGCGATGTAGATGCAGTGCGCACAAATATCCAGATTAAAGTGATCAAGGGACAGCAATTTCTTTTTACTTGACATGATTCCACCTTTGTTTCTTGTCATTCAAATCTGCATAAGAATTTGCACCTTTTCCCATCTTAATTTCATCTTTTTGTTCTTGCTTTGCTCTATATATGCTACTAAATTTGACACGAGTCACAACCATTAATTGACAAGTGTTCACCAAAAAATTGAGGTTACACTTACTATATTTGAATATTTCTTGTTGTCCCTGTTAGGGGTGGGCGAAAAGATAAAAAAAAGGACCAAACCAATAGAGTCGGGTCGATTTGGATCGATTTGAATCAAAAATTTGGTCCGATTTGATTAATTTTTATCAATAAAAAGTCGCAAAAATGTCAAGTAGTTCGTCGACTCTACTCGTCAAAACTCGGTTCATAGACAACTCGAGCTTGTTTCGGGACGAGCCTAAGCCGAGTGGGGGTTCGTTTAGCGAGCCGAGCCTTTTGCTCGGCTCGTGGGCTCATAAAAAATGTGAACAAAAAAGCAAAAAAATTAAAAAAAAAAAAAAACTCGAGCTTGTGGCAAAGCCCTTGAGCACGAGCCGAGATCGTGGGTAGATGAGTTGAACCTGCTTGGCTCAGTTTGGCCCATTACCACCGCTACTGTAATACATTTTTTTTTTTCATTTTGAAAGTCATATTTTTAAACTTCAAAAATAATATGGCCCTGTTTGACACCCATTTTGGGTGAAAAAAATATTTTGGAAATGTGATTGATGGAAGATTGTGTGGTTAAAAAGTAAGAAGGATTTTTAGGTTTATGTGTAATATTATTTTATTGATAGAATGTGTGGTTGAAATGAAGAAAGAGAAAAAAATGAGAAATAAAATGAGTTTCAAACATGGGCTATAATATAAATATAAATATAATTCTTTCTCAAATAATTTCTTTGTCGTCTATATTTTTTCTACCAAAACTTCAAATTTCAAAAGAAAAGAAATGCAAAGAGAATATGTTTATTGCAAACTCCAAATTTAGATTGTGATCTTGCTTTTCATTTTGATGTAATTGTTTGTTGATAACATGTGTGTGTGTGTGTGTGATTTTGGAGATATTGACCTTTTACCATTTAATAACACATATTATTAATACGTAATATGCAAACAAAAAAAAAAAAAGAATTATATATATATATATATATAAACCAACAATTTTTTTAACTCAAAATAGGTAGGCAAAATTTTTTAACTCGGACAACGTCCAAGCAGACTAACCAAATCAAATCGATCTAAACCAATTTGGTTTGGCTCAGTTTCAATAGCTGGATTGGATTGGTTCAGGTTGAAATTTATCCAAATCGATCAAGTCGATTTTGATTTCAAGTTGAGTTCAAAATCAACACAACATGAATCATACTCAAGTCTAGTCCCTATCTATAAACAGAGTAGTAAATTATCGTTTGAGTAATACTGTTTGTGATCATGATGATGGATCATCATCATTTAATTAAATGGATTGACATGAAATCCATGTTATTTATCCCTTGTTTGGGCTCCATTAAAACTAACTTTAAGGGAAAATGTATTTTGAAATAGTAATTTTTTGGAATATATATGTTGAAAAGAAGGAAAATTTTTGGATTTAACTGTAATATTATTTTATTAAAGAATGTGTGGTTGAAAAAAAATACATTAAAATTTTAATGGAACACAAACAGAGACTTAATTTATTATTCAATGACATTTAGGACAAATAGCTTTACTCTTATAATTTTAGCTTAAGATTAGCTATAGAGTCCATTAAATCAACTTGTACTATTTTATTATTTTATTATTAATAAAATACGTCAACTCAAGTGGTCAGAAAATGAGGAAAGAAAAAACATGGGGAAAGATATGAATATATAATTTGTTGTTAGTTCAATGGTTAATGTATGTAAAATTAAATTAAAAGGTCGCCATGGTGAAGAGCTAATAGCATTCGAGATGGATTTATTTTTGTAAAGGAATGTAGCTTTCAAGGGGACGTGACAGGGTGTGAGTGCTCCCTTGGGACTTTGTTCTGAGGGTTGCAATCGAGTCAAGCGACTCGTTGACTCGACCACACGTCTCGTCAAAAACGACCACCTCGGCCTCATCAAAAAGACGAGCCTGAGCTTGATACGTATTGAAGTTATTTCATTTGAATAGTATTTTGGCTTTGAGGAGTCAATTGTGGCGCTTCTTGTTATATTTTCCAAGTTGGAAATTGAGTGGCACACGAGTTAGTATTGGATGAGAGTTTGACTAATTGAATTTGAAAAGAGTCATCAATTGTTCATGAACCACATTGATAAGTCTCATTTAGCATTTGTTTGACATCCATTTAAATGAATTTTTTTTGGAAAAATAAATTTTGAAATATTGATTTTTTCGAGAATGTGTAAAATTAGGAATTTTTTTTTGAAATTATATGGAAAATATTTTATTGTGTGAATATGTAGTTGAACATAAGTTTGAGAATTTTTTTTTTTTTTATTTTTTTTTTTTTTTTATTTAATGGATATCAAACAAAGACTTAGAATGCAGAGTGTTGTTAAATTTTAAAAAACTGACTTATTTGTTTTATGTTTTAGTTTTCAATTTTCAACTCATTTTCAAATTTTCTGTTTTAAGGGGTCTATTTTAAGATTAATAAAAATGAGTTTAGTTTGTTTAGTTTGCTATTTTGAAAATAAAAAGTAAAAAACACATTTGGTTTTGAAATTTTCAGAAATTATTTTATGACATTTTATTCCATGAAATTTGATTATTAAGAAAAAAAAAATAGAACAATTTTATGTATCGAGTAAGATATACATTCTAAATTTGGTGATTTTACAATATTTTCTCTCGCTGCAAAATTTAAATAAATAATAAATTGAGTTCTAAATATAGAAAATAAAAATAAAAATTAATGAAGTGGACTAATAATATTTTTATTTGCATTCATTTAATTTTTTTAGTATTTTTATATAAATAATCATTTAAAGTTTGAATTATTTTTATTTTTCTAGAAACTGTTATAATTTTATTTTTTATTTTTTTTATAATTTTTGACAAATCTTTAGGCATATGATGCATGTTAATGATATATATATGAGTTACTTAAAAATAAATAGCTTTTCCTAATATGTATTCCCTTGACTTTCATTTCCTAAAAAAAAAAAAAAAAACTTTAACATTTAACATTGTGAGTTCACTTTAGTGTGTGACCTAACCAATCGGATTGCAATGGATTATCATTATTTGGAATTTGATTCAATCTACCGATAGTATCGCAAAACAGTTAGCATTAAATCTTTTAACATTAAGCCCTTGTTTCGCTCCATTAAAATTTTTAAAATGTTTCTCTTTCTTAATATTAACCACACATTCTCCACCCCTAAATGTATATGGGCTATGAGATTGTGGTTTTAGTTTCAAATTATCCGAATAGTGGATTCTTGATTTGGATCAAAATCGAATTTAAAAATAAGATTATTCTAGATGAACATAAAGGAATACACAATGGTGTCTATAATGGACACTATGGATACCATTGTGCAAAGAGTTATGTTCTTCTAGCATAACCCTTAAAAATAATTGAATTTCATACATCAAATTCTTTAAAAATAATTCCCTACTCCTCGTATAAAAATATTTGAAGTAGAAAATGAAATACTAACATTAAAATTTAAATTGCTAGGAACATCAATCATATGCCGGCATGGGGACTAATACAAAGTTTACATAAAAACTCAGGTAATGAACCTCATTAGTTAACCCCGAAAATGAGATAGATCCAACAGAAATCTCATTCGTTAGATTTGATATGATTATGTTCTTAGGTTGGACCATAAGGATCGGATAAGGGCAATTATTCATTTTTAAAACTAGCGTTCACGTTTTGGCAAGATTATTTTAAAATAAGGAATAATAAAACAATTATATAAAAAAACCTCATTATTAAAGAATGAGTAAATAGTTTTCTTCATGCAATATATAGTTCGCTAAAGCATTTTTCTATACGGCTTTGAGAGGATGTGTAGAACTTACGGTTTTTTTTTTAAAAAAAAGTCATATAAGAGAAGGGGAGGAGGAGTTGGATGGATTTTGTTTTTGGGAATGGAATTTGGATAAATGTTTAAGATATTAAAATTTGATAAAAAAAAATTTGAATAATAATTGAGACGGCAAGTGGACATTTTTTTTTTTTTTTTGGTATTTATAGGATAAAAGATGATCTTATTTTGTATTTCGAATAAGAAAGTGTGAAAATTTCATTTTAGTGTGTCCATTTATGTTAATTAAACTGTAAACCCCATTTTGTCTCCATTAGCTTATTCAAGTACCAAATTAATGCCTAATTATCAATCCAATCATAGTACTTATTTAGATGGAAAAATGAGCGCATCCTACAATATTTCTAGGTTCATTTTTGAAAAAATATAATATAAAGAAATGATAATTCATGAAATCAAAATATAAAATAACACTTTTCTGGGTTGACCCAATCACTCGCGTCAAAATTAGATGGATAACACTTTTCTAGTCAAAATCAATTCTCTCAGTAAATCTATGAGCTAAAGTACTTTAGTCCACCGATTTTGTGGTCAAATCCATCGCCTTTTAGTATTTAGGCAAAAAATAAAAATGATTTTTATATATATTTATTTCCTTGTTTTATTTATTAGCAAATCTGTTTATATTAGTTTCTCAAAATTTGTCTTTATTTAGAATAATAACTAGTAAGTTAGAGCTTCTTATTTTCCTTTAGAAGTTAACTTGGTTGTTTATGAATAAAATTTGAAAGTTCCTCAATTTAACCAATTGTTCTGTCAATCAATGAATATTTGATGGTCAAATTCTTGGTATTCAATTGAATCAACAAGTGTTTTGAAGTAGTAATCATCTTCCGCATTATTTCGCTGCATTACTTTGCCTCTTGAAAATTCTTGATCACACAATTGATGAGGAAGGTTGCCTCAATCACGCCCCACCAATTATCATTTCTTAGAGTGAGGGAGAGACGTGATTAGAGGTGGTATTGTTTGGTTTTGGGGAGGGCCGAAATTGAACTGAGAACCAATGATTTTCTTATAGTGGAACTATTGGTTATACTAGTAATGGAACCAAATTGAACGATTCAGATTTGATTTGGTTAGGTTCCATAAAACAAAATTCTAAATTATTAATATAAACACTCGTTTGGCCTCTATTATTCCATGTGATAACGAGATGAATAGTAATTTTTTTTAAAATGTATGAAAAAAAAATAATTTTTTTTAAATTTATATGTAATATTATTTTATTGAAAAATGTGTGATTAGTAAAAAGAGAGAAAAATAAATTATAATTTAATGGAGAATAATAGGTCCAAACAAGGGCTAAATTAATGTCTTCAATAGTTAATAGCCACATCCAAAATCAAAGCAACAAGTCTCGTTCAATGCAACTCACGACCTAAAAATGTGGAGCCAAAATAATTTTCACGTGTTAACCTCATAAACTTACTTTAGTACAATAATTTTCAAAAATACCAATTGCAGAAATATTTAATATTAAATTAAGTAAATGACTCTATTCATTGCAAACTTTAATAATATAATATATAAATTGCTAATTGAAATTTTCAGATTTACGTCTTCGACCCTTTTTCTTCTTCCAGATGATGAACCAAACAAAAAAATCTTACTGAACAAAAAAATAGTTCTTAATAAAATGAAGTTCAACGCATGATAATTTGAAAGAGAAGAAAACCAGTTCTTGAAATTGTTGGAAAAATTATTGGAAAAATGAGTATGTGGTTGACTTTGGCATGAATTTTGAGTGGGACCTGTTTGGTTATTTTGGAAGATAAAGATTGATTTGTGTTCTCTTCCGTGAGTACATCGAAATCATGAATTTACTTGTCAAAATTGATGTTCGGGTGAATGAGAAATTGAAATTCAAAGTATGTCAATAATAAGGAGTTTGTGTTGGTAGGAAAACTATAAATGTGTTTATCCCACATAGGAAGTTGATGAAAACAAAAATTACTTTAAATATGGTTGCACTTTGGAGGGGTGTAATCATGTGTAGCATAGAGGCTCTCTCCACGTGCGTGTACAGGAGGGTGCAATTAATGAACCGAAATAGGTTTCGAACATTGAACTTATGTGTGGGCGCTGTTCAGACACTAAATTAGTTCGTCGAAGAACGGTACTATAAATACGTTATTTGTCAATGTTTTACTCGTTAAGTCGATATTTATCCACTTAAATATACTACCAACAAAAACTATATCCAAACTTTTTATCTAGACATTTTGTAAGAAGAAATCCTATATTCTAAGAGTACTTTCGAGTTTTTGTCTGGCCTCTGAGGCAAAAGTTTGAGTAAAAATCCATGAGTTCTAATAATTTGTAATGCAGATTAGAAATTTGGAAATCAGATCTGAAAAGTTAGATCTAGAACTATGAGAAGAAGAAAAAGAAGATTCAATGGCATTGTTCCAGGGAAGAGTCACGAGTGGTGGGGACAATTTGGAAAAGTAAATATCGAATAGAAGAAGAAAAAGATGGTAAGGTTTAAGAGAGAGTCACGAGTGGTGGGGACAATTTGTGGCTGCACATTAATGATGGTGGCATTGACCACGACAATGGTGGTAGAAATGGTAGTTCATGATATTAGAGATTGAAAGTGAAAAGAGAGAATTATATGTCTTTTTTTTATATGAGTTTTTCCACATTGTCAAAAAGGATTGACGATAGCATGTGGGTGTTTGATAAATATATATTATATACTTATCTGTGTGATCAAAAGAGATTAATTATAATAGATTTTGATAACTTATAGTTTAATTAGATATTAATTTTGTTTGTTAGGTAAAATTCGAGACAAATTTGTGGAATTAGAATAAGAAAGGAACAAAAAACGAGCAAAAACGAAAGAAATCCAAGATTTGGGGACCAAAGTGCAAACAGTCAGTAGTTAAGTTGGAACATAAAATGATTATTGAAGACCACATGTGATCAATTGGAAGTAATTAGAGGTCAAATGAGTGAAATATAGTTAAAATATTTTCACAAATCAATTTTTAGTTGAAAATGTTATGCTCCGCATTTTCAGTCTCAAATTAAAATGGGTAAGCAAATGTTTGAATTGGAAATTTTCTATTTTTAGACGCATTGTAGCCCTTTAAATTATCTTTCCAACGCACTTTCAATCGCTTCAATCGAATATCGGAAGAGAAAGTTATAACCAAAATATAGCTGCTCAGGGATTAAGCGACTTGAACGGGCCTGTGTGAGCAATTCAGGCGCTCAAGACCCTGTTTTCACCAACCTGAGAGTTGGAACATTGTTAATTCTGAGACCAAGCTTGCAATATCTTGCTGTGATCTAAATTCCTTTTTAATTCAAATTCTTCATGTATTTGCCTTGACTTTTGAACTCTTATAGATACAAAACTAGCTAAACACATGGGAAAACTCCCTCTAACATCTAGATACACAATAATATCATCAAATTTATTAAAAACAAGAGATCAATTCACCACTTTTGAGAGAGAATGTCAAATCCAAGTAATAATTTGAAGCCAATTTCATGAAGATTTTGAAGAATTCAACTTTAAAATTGAAGAACGAGATTCCTTACATCCTTTCATGATCGGGGTGAGGCTAGATCCGTTTTATATTAGATGAGATGCACCCTATTATTTATTTAATTTAATTTAAAACTAGTAGTTTAGTATTTCTTATGTTTCTTAATTAATTTGCATATTCATTGTATTATTTAATTGTTCGGCCATCATTAGATAATTAGTTGTTTGTTGTAGTTTTGGAAAACTCACAATAAGTTTATAGCGTGACAAAATCAACATATATTTAATAGATGTTAAGAATAATATTTATCACGTGTACAATCATATTGATAATTTAAAATTTAATGCACTATATTAATTCAAATTTGAACAAGGAATATGTTCGGGTCGTGACTTGAATATATATAATTTGTCTTGAAAAAGAAAAGTTAAATACATTGACTTTATCAATGTCAAGAACACTTGAATATGACTAGATTACAAATAAAAATTTGAAATAGATACAATAGGTGAATTCGAAATCCAATATAATAATCTATAATTTGATACAAAACATTTTTTACAGTCTTTTTAAAATAATTTAGCATAAAATTAAATTAAAATCTATCTTTTGTTTATATAATTCGAATTCCATATGCAACTAATACATTTGAATTGAATTGATTCCTTTTGGGACGATATTCGTAACTCACATAGTCTATTACTTGTCAACGATCTCGTACGCTTGCGAAATATTAACAAATAAGTTTTTGACGTCGTTGCTGAGACAGTAAATAAAAGTTTTTAATTTGTTTAAACAATAAAAAGAAGTATTTTTAAAAAAAATATTTTAGATCTAGGGTAATAATTAAAGAATTAAAATTGAGGGTATATTGAAGGATTTAAACGAGTCGAACCGGCTCGCAAGCCGAAGGTTGCGGCTCGGGCAAGGTTTGTGTAAACAACGGTTCGAGCTTTTTTGGCTCGAGTTGAGCCGGAACGGGTCGGCTGGTGTTTTTTTTAAA